>JBBELK010001199.1:0-42150 GCA_037783545.1 Henricia sp. BOLD:AAB3569
CGGGTCGAAGAGTGCAAGTGTAGTTGCGGTCGCGATATGCTCTTTGAGTGATGTAAAGCACGACTGCGCTTCACCTGACCAACTGAACGGACAGTCCTTGCGAAGAAGTGCACGGAGTGGTTCAACTAGGGTGGCGTAGTTGGGTACGAATCTGGCATAGTACGAAGCAAGTCCCATGAAGGATCGTAGTGTGGGTGCATCAGTAGGTGGTGGAGCATTTAGTAGTGCGTCGACATGCGTAGGGTCAGGGGTTAGGCCATCGGCTGAAATTGTATGGCCTAGGAAACGTAGGTTGCGCATGTTGAAGCAGCACTTGTCAAAGTTCAGTGTAACTCCTAGCTTAGTTAGGCGTTTCAGTAAGGCTTGGAGGTTCATGTCATGGTCCTTTTGATCACGACCGGAAACGATGATGTCATCGAGGTAACAGTGTACTGCCTTGAGACCACTGAGAGCACATGACATGAGTTTCTGGAATGCGGACGGTGCGGAAGCAAGTCCAAAGCATACACGTTTGAACCTGAACAAGCCAACATGTGTAATGAAGGCTGTGAGATCTCGTGAATCTTCATGGAGCAGAAGTTGATGGTATGCGGAATTTAAGTCCAAGGAACTGAAAATACAAGCTCCGTGTAATTCTCCAAACAGTTCTTGTATGTTTGGAAGTGGATACTTGTCGACAATTACTGCTTTGTTCACTTCACGAAGATCGACACAAAGACGTACTCCTCCAGACTTTTTGTAAGCAACTACCAGTGGTGAGACCCATTCACTGGCGTCGACAGGCTCAATGATATCCGCATCTTGAAGGCGTTTGAGGTCATTTGCAACTTCATCACGAACTGAAAACGGAAGGTTTCGGAGTTTCTGTTGCACCGGAGGAATGGACGGACGAACTTTGACTTTGTGTACATAGTTCTTTGCGAGTCCGACTTTTTCGTGGAACAGTTCTTGGTAGTGTTCGCGAATGGCAGAAGTATCAGTACCTGGTGCATTGAGGGTAGCTGGAGTACCGGATGGCAAACTAGACACAGGAGTGTGTGTGTCACTGGTATTCATGAGCATAACTTTGCCACCTGCGATTGTTATGCCTAAGTCGCGGATCAAGTCCAGTCCCATAATGGCGGTTCCTGACTGTACGACGAAAATGTGAGCTTGGGTACTACGCTCAGGATTACTTGCAAGACGAACAGTTGTATGAAATGTTCCAAGCACTGCAATTGGGTCGTGAAGGTACGTGGTAAGTTTGGCTGTAGTTGGGTGTAATGCCTCGTGAGCGAAGAACTTTCCGAACGTAGATGCAGGTATTATTGACACTGATGCACCAGTATCAACAACCATGGAAAGTGGAACGGATGAGCCAAGGATGACAGAACATTTGACGCTGTCCATATGCGAAATGTGCTGGATGGTCAAAACATTGTAATCACTGTACGGTTCTTCCTTGTTGTAGATACCATGTACTGGATTGCGTGTAAACTGAAAACGCTGGCCAGAACGGCATACACGAGCGTAATGCCCTACTTTTCCGCACTTGGAACAGGTAACATTCTTGGCTTTACAGTTCGGATCATTTGCTTTGTGTGATTCGTCACCACATCTGTAGCAAATCTGCGAATTTTTCCTTGCAGGTTGAGCAGGTTGCGCTTGACGATCTGTGGTATTACTGCGATATTGGCGTGAGCGGCGTTGGTTACTGGGTTTTCGACGCGAGACTGCATGTACATCTGCCTCTGCAGCATGGCTGGAATTCTCGCCAATGATCTTGGATTCACGCATTGCCGATTCGATTTGTCGAGAAATTGTAATTGCATTAACAAGTGTCAAATCTGGTTCGAGCAAAAGTCTCTCTCGGATCTGAGTAGAGCATGTGCGTTCAATGAACTGATCCCTAATCAGCTCATCGGTCATGTTTCCGAAGTTGCACGATGATGCTAAGGCACGTAGTTCACGAGTGTAATCATCAACAGATTCTCCTGGAAGTTGAGAACGTTTACGGAATTTGTAACGTTCAGCCACAATATTCAGCTTGGGCTGGAAATGTTGGTCTAACACTCGGAGAGTAGCTTCGTATTCATCCTCATCCTGTACATGATCTTGAGGCAGAGTGTGGAAAATACGTTGGCCCTCAGTGCCAAGGCAATGTAGTAGTAATGCACGTTTTCGAGCGTTAGGGTATGCATTTGCACCTGCTGCAACTGTGTAGGTTTCGAACATACCTCGCCACTGCATCCACGGAACGGGCGCAGTTCCCGGAGATGCGAGGAAAAATGGAGGTGGAGGAATCGATGCCATGATGTAAAAACAATGCCAATCTGATCTATCCCATCCTCGTCGCCAAAATATGTTATGTTCAAGGGTCAAAATAAAAGATTGGTAACGTAAACAAATGTACAATCTGAACAACTCTGCTTTATTCTCCGTTCGTAACCTTGCAACATGGCGGACGCTTCAACTCGTCTCTTGAGGGCGCTCTCACTAATTTACGGACACAACACAATGCAGACCCATTCTCGATCAGTCTGCAGCATCAGATCTCAGGGGAAAGTTAAGGGGCTCTTGGCCCATTCTCTCCCCCCACCCCCTCCCCCCCCCCCCGGAAAAGGACAAAAAAATACATAAATGAAATAAATTCACAAACAATTGTGAAATGGTGAGGGGGGAAATACAAATACATACATGTACAATACAGGGCTTTCCCTTGAGTTGGCAAAAGTAGCAAGACTTGTATCACCTTAATTTAATTACTGCTCAGTTTTAAAAATGTAGACCCTGGGATACGCATCGATGGCAGTACAACAGCTTCAATTTGTTCAAGTTTACCAGCTATTATTTTTATCCACACGATAGAATTAGAAAGGTGCTATCATGAAATAGCTACTACAAAATGGCCACTTTTTTTCACGATAATGATTGACTTTTTCTGGACCCCATTGAAGTTTGGAAATTAATTTCTACTTATTTGAATCAAATACTGTTGACTTTATCAAATCGGTTAATTCAATCAAAGTATACAGAAATCAGCTGCCTTACTTGCAGAGAAATCTTGATTAAACCTAACATTGCCAAACGCAGAACAGTACATGTACAGTGCACCAGGCACACAGTACACAATTCGGGAAAATACCAAACTATGTACAGGTACACCTGATGATGAGGGTGGACGTGATCACTGAGCCGCATCATAGCTCACAACAGCTGATGAAATCCGGCCATTGTTTGGAATGCACATCGTGAAGGGTTTTTCAAGAATTAGCCAGTATCGCTGCAAAGGCTATATTCCGACAAACTGTACACCTTGGTATATAGTTGTTCCGTCGTCTGCTGTCACAGAAAACTTACCTGCAGGAGCAAGCAAGTAATCGTAGCTGCACCCAAGCCATCGATTACACCAAGAACGTGGGCCTAGGTGTGAATTCACCTCCCACCGCGGACGTCCCATAGTTCCTCTTTTGTTTGGACATAGTTTGTTTACCTACTCTCTTGTTTGTTTTGTACACGATTGGAATCGCAAACGTTCGCTTGGCAATCGCGGACGATATTGTTCCCTTTGTTAAAACAGAGAAAACGTCCGCGGTTTAAATAGATGAACCCGCGGGCGGTATTGACAGGGCAGACCAACTCCGCAGTTACTACAGTGCACGTGCTCTCGCAAGAGTCGGTATTGGTGGAGAAAGCTCCTATATTTCCTGGTTGACATGTGCAGGGTATGCGTGGCTCTCTTGTCATCGTTCTCAGATCTCACAAATAATAGTGCATATCTCACCATCATCGAAAAAATCATTCTCAATTTTGTCCCATCCTCAATCCAAAAAAAGAGTATCTCGGAACATAAGTCGCCGCCGGCAACGACTGCCATTCAAGTGGGTTAAGAGATGCAAGCGATGCCTGAGAACCGAACGCAAGAACGCATCGGGAAACACGTGCACCCGTCACTCTACACAGATACATCCTTTACAGTGCCCATCTTTGCGAAAGTTTCATGACCACATGCACACAGTGTAAACAATTTGACAGTGATATAAAAGCAAACTATTTACCGGTAGTACAACATTTATTTTCTAAATAAGAAGGGTTCACCACTAAAGTTAAAATATATAGAGAGGGAGAAAGCAAAAACTTAATACTTTACTTAATTTTTCATTTAGTAGGAATTGCAATGTAAATGGAGATGCATATTTGGAAAAGAAATTGTAAATAAAAGAAGACTAATTATGATCCCCTAAATTAATCTGGTTGCTGAGATTAGCCAATGGAGGTCATTGCCTTGTATAAATCTACGTGGTTCTTCAGCACGGCCACGAATTACGAGAGAACAGAAATAATTCTCATTTCGAGGCCACTAGGCGCACCCCTTGGATGCTTTCGACACTTGTTGTATCTTATTTTTTATTCCCGTGACTGCTTTCGCAAACCCGCTTCTTCTCGAACTTGTGTGGTCTCTGCTTCATCCAGCAGAGCTCGACTCTCTCTCCCCCTGTGTCATGGTCCATCTTTGGACTTTGAAACACTTTGCTCCATGATGCGGTTGGCTGCTTCTTCGCTTCTAGGGCGGCTAACGCGACTCTAATCTCGGTCACCTCCTGTTGTTTTTATGTTCACAACACTTGCACCACATTTGGAACTGAAAGAAATTGTGAATAAAAGACTTCTTTCTTACGATCCCTTAAACAGAACGCCATGCCAATCTCCAATGTGGGTGATTCCATAAATTCGGGCACCAACTTGTGACATGCACATTTTAGGCGCTAATGCTACGTTTACACCATGTCCCCGGCAGTCCCGGCGCCCCGATTTGGCCAAAACGTGGCGTGCCGTGGAACTTTTATTGTCTTTTTATTACTTTGGCTCGACTCGGCCCTAGTTGGGCCGGTGTGTTGCGTTCTACCACGGTGCGTTACGTCCCAGTACGGAAAGCGTGGCGCGCCGTGCCGGTTCCGGGCCGTGAGGCGGACGGCGCGCCCTAGAACCGGGACGGCGCGCTACGTTTCAAGCGCCGTTCCACTACGGATTGGTCCACGTCCCATGCCGGCCTACTAAGTTCTGATGCGGTGCCTCACGTCCGTCCCATTTGTGTCACGTTTGTTGTCCCGGCCCAATACGTTCCCGACGGTGTGCGAGGGTCTGCTGCGGCGCCCTGCGACTGAACGCGGCAGCTGTTACGTTTCACGCCCTGGTGGTCACACGGTGGTCTCCCGGTGAGCCCCGGTGGATATAAATAGTGCGCTCCACACTTTCATTTTCACTTCGTCCTGGAGCGTTGCCGCAGCAACATCATCATCATCGTCGTTGTCATCTTCATATTCAGAGGTCCCCGGTACCCCACGGTGCCACACCCCGGTGAGTCAAGGCACACTGCGGTCCGTCACGCCCTGTGACGGAAGCCCCGTCTCACTGCGGCCCAGGACGATTCTCATTAGTGCCGGGACTGCCGGGCCAACATTTTTGACAGAGCTGCTCACCGGCCGGTGGCAAGGGTGAGCTACGGTCATTCACGTTTCGCCACCCCGGTCCCCTACGCTCCCCGACGTCCATCCCGGTGCCTCCACGGTGCTCCTCTACCGGGGCGCCGGGACTGCCGGGGACATGGTGTAAACGTAGCATAAAGGTTTTGTTTAGTACAAATTGATGTTGGTATACGTGACACGAGCAAAACTCAATAAATAAAAAAGTAACAT
Source organism: Henricia sp. BOLD:AAB3569 (assembly GCA_037783545.1). NCBI lineage: Eukaryota > Metazoa > Echinodermata > Asteroidea > Spinulosida > Echinasteridae > Henricia > Henricia sp. BOLD:AAB3569. Next base: position 5,676 of record JBBELK010001199.1, read on the forward strand.
GACAATTCAACATGAAAGTACATTCTTATAGCCACTGCTGAGGCCCGAATTTATGGAATCACCCAGGCATTGAGTGCAACTATATTATGCAGTACATGGGAGTCAGGTCAACTCGACCGTTTACCAACTCGACTCGTACCAACTCGACCGTCGACTTGACTGACATCCGCTCATCCGACGGCTCAATACCGTACCACTGAGCTTTATGGCTATGTCACACAGCCACTACGTACAATTAGCGCATATTCCACGGATGAAATTTTTGTCATTCATAAGTGTTTCATGCGTTTTTCATTCGTCGATGTGCGCAGATGTCCGTCGAGGGTTTCGGCAGACGTACTTTACGTGATTTCGGTTTTGAGCTGCTCAACATTTTTGGTCGGTTGAGATTTACGCAGTTTATGCGTATTTTACGTAGTTTATACGCAATTCTTACGTAAATCTTACGCAGTTGTGCGTGATTTTTGCGAGATGCATACGCAAATTATTGGCTTTCCACGACCGTTTAACGGACCTTTCACGCATGTACCACAGATGTATCACTTTTATATCGCGCATACGGCGCACATATCGCGTTAAAATTACGTAATTGAAGCACGAATCACTAATGAATTGCAGACAAACAGCGCAATAATCGCGCAATAATGGCTTTTACGTAGATTTACGCCTGGTTTATTCGTACTTCTTCCGTGGTTTTAACGTGGTTCATTCGTGATACATCTGTCAAAATTTCACGTAAAGACCCCAACTTTTCTCAATTTTTCCACGTATATCCACGAATGACCAAATTTCATCCGTGGAATATGCGCCTGTACGTAGTGGCTGTGTGACATAGCCTTTAGTATCCATTGCAAAAGCACATAGACACGGTTCAGTGATTTTTTGTGTATACCTATAATAAGAAGGAACGTATTCACTTCGGCAGGCTTTATATATGCAGTATAGTGTGAGCGACAATTCATAGGTCAACCGTGACTGGATATTAACCGATTGCTTCAGAGTATTAAACGGTGCTGCAATCCAGTTAATATGACTACATGTATATATCTGTTTACCGTATATTGGTCTCTTCTGGTTTGAGTTTTCTCATCTTTTTGTACAGAAACTTACGCCAGTTATTCGTTGCCCGCGTCATTTTTAGCTGTCTCGTCCTGGCGGATTCTCGTTTTTGACAAGTAAACGGAGCTGCGAATACATCCCGCAGCCGGGTCACTGCAGAGCCATTTGTCTTCTATACGTGCTGCAATACACTTGGCTCAGCCAATCACTGCTTCAAATCCAATCCATGCAGTCTTAGAGGCGGATCCAGCCTCGTTAAAATACAGGAATACAATGGAATTCAGGGTGTCGGACCCCCTGAAATCCATTGTATTCCTGTATTTTAATGAGGCTGGATCCGCCACTGCATTCCCTTGTCCAAACATCAGGCACTCTTCTTCCAGTTACCACAATTTGTCTGTTCTGCCGAGCTCAGGCGAACACAGCAGAAAATACATGGAATTAAGTGCACGCAGTTGAAATCACAGCTCTTCATAAAGGTGCGTGGTCATATTAGTTCAGGAATTTGCATTTATATTTAAACAACGCTGGATGCCGCAATAGGGCGACATTTCGGGAAGACTCTCACCGGAGACCACCGAAATTTCGGCAAGAGTGACTCAAAATGACACCTTATTTTTTTACCCGAAGCTTCCAGAGATGCTTCCAGACCGAAGAGAAACAGCTCCAGTCCCAATAAAAATGGTTCTCGACCTTAAAAAAAAATGGTTTTTGACCTAAAAAAATGAATTTTAAACTCAAAAATATTAGGGCGACACCAAAATGTCGCCCTATTGAGCAGGTCGCCCTAATATAGCTTTTTTACACACGATTTGTCGCCCTATCCTAGCATTGATAGTAATTTAACTTACTATTATTATTCTTATTATTATTATTATTATTTCTTTCTGGTATTCATACCAAGGATTCCTCTAAAGTGCCCATTGCACTGTCACTCGCAAGCGTGAGGAAATTAGAAATGGCCAGAGACACCGGGGAGTCTCCTTGCTCTTCACGAAAGAATGCTCTGGGATCTTTAAAGTGCGTTACTGTTACCTAACACACTGGACGGCTTTACATCCCTTCCGAAGGATGGAGCAAGTGTGGTTGAGTGCCTTGCTCAAGGGCACATGTACCGCAGCCGTGGGGAGGTTCGAACCCGCAACCCCATGTTTCCACCTATGATTGCGAGTCAGTGACCCAAACCACTCGGCCACAGTACCAAAGATCTTACCAAAAAGTGCTATCCATGGCAAGAAAACTTTCAGAGAGATTTCAATGAATTAGGGCATTTTTTTCTATTGAATACCTATGAAATACAATAAGTCTAATTCTCATTTCCAAGTGAGGGCCGGCGTTAGTCAAACAGAATGGAATGTCGATTTGGTAATGTAAGAATTGGTATAATGAGAAAAAAAATGACAAAATCCCACCACTAGGCCGTGGGCCGAAGGTGAAAAAGTGTTGGGAGAATGCTCCTGTCAAAGGGGTGAAGGCATTAACTGTACACCAAAATGTAGCGTTTGATGCCCTTATTTAGAAATGTTAATGTGAAAATACTGGTTCATGCATGTAGCTGAAGTCTAAGACGGAAGATCACAAATCAAGACGGTCGCCATAATAATCCAATATGACATAATATACCTCACATTATAGTAACTATTAATAAATAAAATACTATGAATTGTAGGATAGGGCGACAAATCGTGTTTAAAAAAGCTATATTAGGGCGACCTGCTCAATAGGGCGACATTTTGGTGTCGCCCTAATATTTTTGAGTTTAAAATTAATTTTTTTAGGTCAAAAACCATTTTTTTTAGGTCGAGAACCATTTTTATGGGGACTGGAGTTGTTTCTCTTCGGTCTGTTACCATCTCCGGAAGCTTTGGGTCAAAAAATAAGGTGTCATTTTGAGTGACTCTTGCCGAAATTTCGGTGGTCCCCGGCGAGAGTCTTGCCGAAGTGTCGCCCCATTGCGGCATCCAGCGTTCTTTAAATTATTATTAATGTTATAGGGAAAACTGTTATTTCGAAGTACATGTTAATGAATTGTAATGGCCCAAGTACTTAATGGCACCTTGCCATTGTTCTTAAAATGTTCAAAATGTGATATATTAATTATGGTTTGTAACATGGCCACAGTCATGGGTACACTTTTACAACGCAGAGGAAGAGTTACATTTTTAAAAAGGCACACAAATAGAGTCTTGGCTTTAATATGTCATTCAATTATTGATGTCGTAGAAGCTATGCCAAACAGCTGTTCCATAAAAACTTCTAAAATATGGCATTTAGCGGCCTTTTTGTTTGAAAATATGCAAGAACAGGGTTTGAAATGTTGCATGTCGGCATGGGTGATTGAATTTTACTGCATTGAAAATAAACAACTAAATTTGACAATGTTTGCATAAAATGATCAAAAGAGCTATACCCTTTTCTTCGTGTCAATCATCCCATCAGACGCCAACATTTTCCGTTTTTATTGTATGCTAGATTCCGGTTTTTAAATTAGAATTTCCGCGTTTTGACGAAGTTATTTTTGGTAACATTCCATGAAAACAACTGCAATCGAACGACTGTACTCTCGGTTTTCCATCAAAGATTAATAGAATGTTCACTCTTTCGAGTGAACATTCCTAGGGTCAGTGCACACTGAATAATTGTTCGTGAGAACGAGGCTGAAACTGCACTCGTGACCATTCCCAGGGTAAGTACATATACCTGCATATATTCGATAATTTTTCAGCACAGAATAGTGATCGAGGTTAAAGCTCCAAAAATGATGATTCATTCTAAAATCACTGATTTTTACAAAATGAACCAGTGCTTTCACATGAACATTGATGATTTAATATCTTTAACTGAATCTTTCACATCATGGTTTAAAAATGTATTCACCTTAAGGCAGGAGCACTCGAACAAGTTATCGGCCTTCGGCCCACGGCCTACACCTTTGAAGTAAATTGGGGGAGGGTTCGATATGAGCACGCACCTTTAAAGAGAACGCATAAACCTTACCAAGATGCTAGTTATAAATGGAACTTCGTAAACAAGGAAGAGTTTTAGCATATCTTTACCATTTAATGATGCATGCACGTGTAACCGTGAAAAATGACACAACTGGGGATCACTCAATAAAAATGACACCGGGGACCTATAAGGACCAAGTCGCGAACTGTTTTTAAAGAAAGGTTTAATGAATAAGAACACCAAAAATGAAACGGACCAAATAATCAACTAAAATTAATAACTGAACTAAAATCTTGAACTTGAAACCAACTTATATAAACAACTAAATTTGAGAGCAACTAAAACCAACACTAGGAACCAACTATAAAACCAACTAAAAGCAACTATAAAAACCAACACAGTGTAAAGCAAAAAGTATGGAGGAACTGTCAGGAAACCTGTTAACAAAACATAAGAAAAAGGCAAATTAAGAAAAGGGAATAAAATACACAATAAGCAAAGTGAGCAATGATCTAGGGGCTATGTACATGCATAGATAATAAACTACTAGGCAGAACAAACAAACTAATCTTCATGACTGACCAAGGCCAGCATGCCAAACCATGACTCATCATGTGGCCAAGCTGTGAACAAAGAAACTTGAAGCACATGGTCTTTGTCTAAACTCTAAAATGTTATAAAAATGGGCAAAAGCAAGTAACTCAAATGTCAAAACTTAATTTAAAGGGAAACTAAGAAAATTACTTGTAACAAGCAAAAAATACAAAAGGTTATTTAAAACAACAATTTCCCAAGTCACCAGAACGTTAAGAAACTTTTCCAGAAACTTCTAGCAAAAAAGAGTATTTCAATCTACTACAAAAAAAAGTGTTTAAAAAAACAATAAAGTAGGCCTAACCAAAATGGTTAAAAATAATGAAGAATTTGAAACTCACCAGCAGGGGTACAGAAACAAGTAGAAATTCTCTACAAAAGAGGTCTTTTCTCTGTGCTGCCAGTCTGTACACTGATCTTGTGCATGTGGTCACAGGGTGGTGACCTCCACATGCAATAAACAATTATAAGGGGCCTACATAGGGGAAACTAGAGGGACATTAAAAATACACTGTAGGGGATGAACTTTAAAAAAGGAAAATGTATACATAATTAAGGACTATATTTTCTCTCTTCCACACACGCAAGAAAGAAAACCTGCAAAAGAAAAAGAAAACAAAGTCAAAGATGTCGCAAAATTCGGACGAGACTTCCAATGGCATCTTGCCAGCATCTACAGAACAATGTGAGACGGAGCTACGGAAGAAAACGGACGATGAAGCGCTCTCATCGACACCTAACGGGAGGCATCGTGCCAGAAAAACCAAGATAAGAAATCTGGTGGCCTTTTGGTACGAAGAATATAATTTACTGTCCATACATTTATCTTTATTTTCTGAATAGACTCTATTCACATGTTAGAACGGTTCAATCGGGCTCCTGAATCAGTTCTATGGAGTCCATGGTCCAAACTGCTGATTGGTATTGGTGTCGGACTACCTATATGCGTCCCAATCCTCGTCTTTAGAACGATATTTCAAACGGATACGTTTTAATTGTGATTCAGGAGGCCCGACTAAACCGTTCTAACGGGTGAATATGGTTTATTTTTTTCTCCCATGCATAATCATGAAGGTAATTAACAGTTAACAAAAACTGTCCCTCGCAGGTTTTTCAACCCAAACGATTTGACACGGCCCGTTAATCTGGCCCGTAAATCTTCTCTATACCAGCTGTGAGCAATTTACATACCGGTATTATCCCTCAAGACCTCTCTTTTTGGACCAAATGTTTCTGGCAAGGGTGCATTTCTGGAAAGGTAGTAAAAAGTAGAAAATTTAATTTGTCTCTTAAAAGATTTTGCGCGAGTCGCAGAAATGGCTTTGCTCCATTTTCGGATATTTGGTTTCTAGGTGTGAAAATGGATATTAAAATCACAATCGGATATTCGAAAATTTGGTTTTAAGTTCCAACTCTAGTTTTGTAACTAGATTTAAGTTTCTTAATTAAGTCAACACACCCTTCTGTTAAAAGGAAATGTTTAATACAGTCCAAGAAATTTTACCCCTGAGGAGCTGATGCAGACTCCATGGAGTGTTGTTATTGCAGCATCATCTGCCATACCACATGCTATATATACCATGTTGTCGTGAAAATAGTATTTTTTACTGAATTGTCTTGAACACTATAGCTGCAAATGACCTGAATCGGATCATTGATACTATGTGATGTACAGTAGCAATAATAGCCAATCTTCCAATGCAACATTTGCAAAGAAAAACTTTGAGTTCATTTTGCCTTTTTACCCGTTTTCTTTGCAGGCTGCTGGGTCTGTGTAATAATTATGCTTACGTGATCATGCTCAGTGCTGCATATGACATTTTAGATAAGGAAAGCACAGTACCAGAGAGAGTAAGTAACTGGACAAACCAGATTTAACCAGTGTTGCAGTCAAGTACACTTATAATGTATAAGGAAATAGGCCTAAATTAACCCTAACTCCCTGTGTATTGCTTTTGGAGGAGTGTTAGGGTTATTAAAGAAAAGTACTCAAAAGTGCTCGGCGACAGGCCTAGAGTAGTTGTTGAAAGTAAGGAAACATTTTTAGACCCAGTGAGTTTAGCTCTTCACATTTCTTACTAATACTATAGGCATATAGCAACCCGATCCATTGTCATCTGTGTGGTTTTAACTCGTATACAAAACAATTGTTTTGCATTCGAAATGTACTTGACTTCACCATTTTACATTTTCGGTGTTCCCTGGGAATTAACATTTGATTTGTAAGGAAACATCTTCAGAGCCAGTGAGTTTAGTTCTTCATAGTTCGTACTAATATACTACATGTATAAGCAACTTCATCGTCCTCTTTGTGGTTTTAACTCGTATATACAAAACAGCAATTTTTTTATGTATTCGAAATGTACTTGACATTACCAGTTTCGGCGTTCCGCGGGAATTTGTAACATTGTGCTAAAAAAAAAAAGCAGAACGGTTGTCATTGACAAAAGTTTGTACACAGGTCTTTCTATAAAACCTGAAGCCAAAGTGTGACTTTTTTATGCATTCGTAAAATGACTTTCAGGTTACCAAAATGTTTTAGAGAAATTTCCGTGCTGCAGTGAAACCTGCTATTAAAGGCACAGGCTCGTCAGCAATGCGCGCCCGCCAAATTCGTGCTCGAAACACGCAGCTCCATGCCTTTGCTATGGAGCTGCATATTGCGTGGCACACATTTGGCGGGCGCGCATTGCTGACGAGCCTGTGCCTTTAAGGCCACCTTGATAAACAGGCCATGCATATATAGTGACCACCCACCCTTGGTCCCAAATGCCATGTGTATAATGCGTAAGAAACCCCTATAAAGAGGCCACCTCTTTATAGTGGCCAGTTTTTAACGGTCCCGAGGGTGGCCACTATAGACAAGTTTTACTGTATTTCTAAACAGCGCGCGTACGCTGCAAAAAAACTGTGGTGTTAAATAACACCAGTGCAGGGTGTTGTCTTATATAGATACCAAGCCTGGTGTTAAATTTTAACACCACAAGTATTAGTTTTAATACCGAGGGTGTTAGACATAATGCATTTATTCCAAGTGTGGTATTAGAAGTAACAACTATGGTGTTAAATTTTAACACCAGGCTTGGTATTTATATAAGACAACACATGGTGTTAATTTATGAATTATTTACAAACAGTTGGACATGTCTTGGTATCATAGGTTTGATAATATATTTCAAAGGGGATTATACTTTTTTACAGTACAATCTGTACAACACGTGAGGTAGATTTCAAATTTGAAAATCCCTATTTTTCCCCAGGACATAGAGCCATTGCATGTATTATATAACCTGAGCAACAGCACAGGAGCGGGAAGATTTGACTGCAATAAAATATCGACAGGGGTGAGAATTCTACTTTTGATTCTTCCGCGGTTTCACCTTTACCTGTCAAAACCCACGACTAGTTTGCAGTGGAAATCTGCGAAGGTTACTCTGTATACCGTTGTCAAAGAAACTTACAAGGAGGTTTCTGTGAAAACCTTTCTTTCCAGACTATTAGCCTAGCTCATCATAGGCCTATTGAGCGATATTCCAACACTGTCCAAAATAATAAACTATAATGAAAATCTATTGTGAATGATGTGACTGGCGAGTACTTCGTAAACATTGTAATTTCCTGAAACCTGAAAACAACACCACGTAATTATATAGTATCACATGATGGAAAAAGACAAATGTCCGGGAGATATGAAAGCATTATTTATTTTGAGTGAAAAGCATAACATTTGGCTCAGTTGTATAGTGTTAATTCGGCCTACTGAGTAATTATGGATGGTCGTCGCCCTTGCTAATATGCATGTGGAAATGTAGCTCTACATTTATGGTCCGATTGGTTTAAAATGCAACTAATTTAAGAACTGCATTTCCATATTTTAATGGCTTAATTTCAAAATGGCCTCCAAATCAATTTAGCCACAGGGCTTCCAAAATGGCCGCCATACGTCACCAATTTGTTTTTCGCAATCTCTTCTTCCACCTACAACTCTTTAAACCATTTTAAATATATTTTCTACTTTCAGATCAGTTTAACTCTTAGCGGTGACTCCATATAGGCCTACAGCACAATACCATTGTCCCCCATTGTGTCTCAAACATCCAAGGAATTCCAAAGGAATTCCTTTCAGTTTTTAGGGGGAGGGGGGGGGGGGGGGGGGGGGGGGGGGCGGGGGGGGGGGGGGGGGGCGGGGGGTTGGGGGGGGGGGGTGTCTGGGGGTAGGGGGTGGTCTGGGGTTGGGGGCGGTGGAGGTGGTGCGTTAACTAAAGGGAACAGTTGTTGAGTCATATGGGGAGGGCGAGAGGGGGAGAGTCCTTATAGGCCCCTAATCGTGCTGGGTATACTAGGTGACTCACTGTTGCCCTTGACGCTTGGGGACTTATGCGTAGGAGGGAAAGGGAACGAAGCGTAAGCATCATTATACCATGGAGGAAGTTTCTTCCTCCATGATTATACACAAGTAACCTGAACTTATTTTTCCCCCTGGAGGTCGGCGTTTTAAATGCTCCTGCCAGTTTTAAGAACAGTTTTCATCAGAAAACATTGCTGCGAAACCAATGTTGGCTGTTTAATTCTTTTTTTTTTTTATTTCGTGCCGTAAATTCTCTGTTGAATTACATTTTTGTATATTTCATGAATGAGACATAATTATTGAAAACCACCGGGCCTACTCTTTTGTTTCACGAATAATGGGATTTTCGGTCGGCAGACGATCATTTAGGCTCCACGATGTGACAAGAAGAGACGTGAGGTCACACGATATCTGTCGTCGGTCCATTTAGTATGCAGACAACGTTTTTACCATTCATTCATACACAAAAACATGCATGGATTTTTCAAGTTTTCTTAAACAGCTAGAATCCCCCCTTCCACATTTTTTTAGTTTTTCTGTTTATCATGGAGGTGTATGTGTCTACAACACCATCACAACTTGTTTTTCACAAAAAATCGACAGACTTTTGCTTAAAACGTAAAGCAGTTCCGACCCTCTTCACCCAAATTCTGAAACGCTCGAGGTCACTCGGCTTGTTTATCAACAGGGTGTTGACGTCATCCTGAGAAACATACAAAACGGTCTGTGCAGTATTGAATGGAAAATACACGAAGTGAATGTTTATCATGCCTATTTTGTCCTTGTAATTCAAAATACAAACGTGAAAAACACTTCATGTAATATGACAGCAATCTACTATTACCTGTTTTGTGAAAAAACGATGAAATTGTGGCTCACAGTGACTCTCTTTTGAAGTAAATACTGGTGCATTGCGACGGGTGGTTTTGTCATGGAACGACCGGCATTCACAGCGGTCTGTGTACGGTCCACTGCGGCGTAGTTTCCACGTGTTTGGACATCGGCCGTACAAGTTATAGAATGAGCGACTCATTTTTCTCTCTCTTGGTAATAGAAAAGAAAATCTTTCTGCTCTTTTTTTTCTCATAGTGTCTGGTAAAACATGCAACCACCCAGCTACTGGGCATATCTCTGGCTTTTTGGAACAACAAAATTCTTCAAAAAACACCATCTAAAAGAGACGGTTTTCTAAGTTTTTTGCGTGTAAACGTATAGAGCTAACTATCGTGTTGACTTCTCTTTCTCAGGATTGCGTCACGGGGTCACGCGCATATCATGAATACCTAATAAGCGTTTCAGAAATCGCGAAAATCTCATTTTCGAAAAGCGCACTTTTGCTTGCAATTTATCCACTTAAAACCGACAATTAAAAAATAATAAAAATCCACGTCGGCAAGAGGGATGTTTGGACTATCGAAAAAAGCCTAAATGCTGGATTTTCGTCAAGGGGGATTCTTCCTCTTTAAGTATATTGTAGGCCTACTGCATCTACAACGGTGGCTGATATTTCTACAAGGCAGTTTTCTCGACATAGGCTTTTAACTACGAGTGGAAATTACACCGTATTTAACAGTTTATCAATCATGTATTCTATCTTTAAATTTGTATCAAAATTATTCACCCCGGCGGTCCCTGGGTTATAATCCCTAAAAATAGTAACTTATTTATCTTTAAATATAAAGTACTATTAAATGAAAACGTCACCCTTTGTGCGTTGCCAAAGTTACGGGGTGTACACTAAAAAACATTGAACTGTTCCCTACGCTTCAAGATTCCAAGCCAATGTTCAGACCCAGTTACCCTGGTAACTGACGTCACACTTTAGTGGTCTATTTTATGTATAGGTTTGGTGGCCATTTTGAATTTGAAAGAAATTTCGACTCAAGTTAAATGTGTTACTATATGGTTAAATGTATGTAATTATAACTTTCTATACGTAAAATGGCACGTTCATTTGTTCATGCATATGGCTATGTATTGATTTGGTGGCCATTTTGGAAGCTGTAATTAATGCATCAGATCATGCATACTCCTGCCACATCCAGTTTGACGAATTGAACACTAACTTTAACGCAAATGAGGAAAACCAAATGATAATACGGAATGGAATATTATCTTTGAAACTGTCTAAGTACAAAAAGTCCACTTCGAAATCAAATTATCATTGAGCTGGTCATGTTACAGCTTCATAGGAACAAACCGAGAGACCTGCATTTTGAAACTTTATGCTCAGCTGCATGGTGCAGTAAAAATGCACTTTCATTTTCAAATTAACTAACTTTTGGTCACATTTGCAGCTGGATATCGATTAAAATCATATAATTTACCCCAAATACCTTTCACATGATTTATGATTTATTTAAAAAAGTATTCTTGATGAAATCAATTTTTTTTCAGGCAGTTCTCTTGGCTGATATTCTACCAACCTTGGTCATTGATTTGACAGCACCCTGGTTTGCTGATTACATTCCATATAGGTGAGTTTAGGTCAGTTGTGGACCTTCCGTATGGGCATTGATGTGATGGTTCGTCTGTGTACATTTTAAAAATATTGTTTTGCTTGATTACAGACGATTTGCCGTTAAATTACAGGTTTGTTCAGGAACAAGACACTTTGAATCTTTATCTGTTAAAATACAGCCATGTTACTGTTTAGTAACAGAGGATCTTCTGTTATCCCATCGATGCTCCCTGGTATGCGGCAAAAATTACGCGACGTTGATAGCGAGTAGGCCTACCAGTACGTTGCATACTGGGAAATCACTGCAGTAAATTCAAACTGCGCAGTGCGCTTTTTGTAGTTATGCCGTTCGTTCGAAATGACAGCTTTTGGTCGGCGTTATATGTCGAAATATGTACTGGAGACTGTTCAGTTTAGTGCCGACTTGCTGCTCTACATGTCGTGAAAGGCAAGTCGGCATTTTCGTAAATTTTTTATTTGCGTGTTATTTGCCGTGCAATACTGCCTGCAGTGGAGATATACGGGAGCATGTAACCTGCCTCAAAGTGCGGGAATACAATAGATTCAGGCGGAAATTTCTCCTGAATTTATCGTATTCCTTTATTTCAATGGGTCGGGTTACATTTTTGGCATATTGTACACCCTGTTGAAACTCCACTGCACCCCGGCATGCAAATAAAAACTAGGAAATTGAGAGAAACACGCCGACTTATTTTCCATGAAGTGTGGTGCATCTACAACACAAAAAAGTGAACTGTAAATAAGGGCAACAAGAAACAGTCGTCAATAATCTGGACTCGTTCGGTTACATATAATCGTTTCTGTACAGAAGGCTTTGTTAAAGAACAAAACCATGCACAAAACGAACACTTGGTCGTCTGTTAAAAAACAGAAGAATCGTCTGTAAATTTAAAATTCCAAATAACAGTAGTCTACTGTATGCAAACAGAGAAAAAAAAAGGTAGAATGTACTGTTCAAAAACAGTAGGCCTACGCTATGTAATGCCAATTGACATATGATTGTACTGTAAATGAACAGAGTTTTTTTTAACAGTGCATAAATCATCACCATTCATCCTTTATTTTGTAAAACCATTTTTTAAATTTGCATATTTAGTCAGTTTCTTAAAGGTTATTGTGTGTAAGTTCTTTTCAGGGGTTAAGACTCTCGTATATACACTCTAAATATCTCCATTCATCGAAAAATTATGGGTTTCTCGCGTAAGGGGGACACCAAAACGCCCTTTTCACATTAGAACCACTGTAATATTTGGTTCATGTTTACTGTTGAACACGTGGTAAATTCCAAACTTCGAACAGAATATAACGCAACTTATTGTCCTCCATTTTATTGCCATTATTGACAAATGAAAATGCTAGAAAAATCAGATATGATGCTCCAAAATATCGTGACGGAGATGACCCAAAATGCCAAAAAAAATCATCTCCGTAAGGGCAAAAAGTGACGGAACTGACTGTGACGGATATGACTAAATAAACAATTAAACTTTTATAACACCATCCACAGTCTGTTTGAAGCCCAAACACCACACAAGCTTGGAAGTTTGCACAATATTGTGATCGTTTTCATGACTACGTTTTTAGATTAAAAACACAAATAAGATATGTAATAAAGCGTTCGGAGATGACGTTGAATAAAGGTACTATTGTAATTTTTTTAGAAAGTATTACGAGTTGCACTTTTCTTTAATGAATTATTTCATGCTCTGTACGCTCTGAGGTATCCGATGGACTAATGCAAGTCTTGTTCATGGTAAGTTCTCTATCAGATTATGATGCTCCAAAATATCGTGACGGAGATGACCAAAAATGCCGGGACACGTTTTTTGACTCATAAAATGTCAGATTTCATGCAGTTATGGTTGAAATGATTAAATGTTTAACGTTGCATTTGGAGGAGATGAACTACACTTTTCGAGTTGCTTACTTTACAAATTATGGCGATGTGGCCATTTTGGGAGGTACGACCGGGACAGGCGTTTTTTTGGGGGGTGGGGGGGGGGGGGGGTGTTCTGAAAGTTCATCGTAATATATAAGCACTTTGTCCATTTTTTTCAAGAACTTGTGCCACTGCAAATAATGAGAATTATGTTAAAGATTATTTTACCGCTTAAAAATCAAATTTTCACCGTGTAGTTTTTGAGATATAGCATCTTAAAGTGGCGGGACACGAAAATAGACACTTAGGCCTACTGAAGAATGACCCTGTGGCAGTCGGTGTAGCCAGAACACTCGATAGGTACACATTTTTCACGCGTAAGAGGGGACACCAAATCTTACACGTGAAACACATTTTTGTGCCAAACCTTTTGTATTATGAAAATATAAAATTGTTCATCAAATGTGGGTTTTATTGTCAAAAGCAATGTGTTATCAATCTTTTCAGTTTACAAATAACCAAGCTAACCCACCAAAAAGAAGGAAAATTTGAATTTTAAAATGATGTGTTTAAAATGTCACAATTTGTTGCCTAAAAAGTAATGATTTTAGCCTATTCTTAATCAGAATTGGGACAACGAACATTCATGATACCAATTTTGAAGTTTTTGTTTAGTACAAATTGATGTTGGTGACACAAACAAAACTCAAAAAATAACATGTGGACTAAAGCATTTGTTTCCTTCCTCCATGACTAAAGTAACATGACAATTCAACATAAAAGTAGATTCTACTCATGCATGCCATTGGGGCCCGAATTTATGGAATCACCCATATTCTAACAAACCTTACCTAATCGTGGGAAATTCGCAAACAAATCGGACATTTCTGGGAGGCAGGCTTTCTATATAGTGAAACCTCCAGGGTCCCACGCAACACTACGTTTAAAAAAAAGCAGGGCCTCCAGCTACTGATCCCTTATACATGTATAATAGGGATCTGTCAACTGCTCTCCAAGCTTTGTATAGTCCGGCAGCCAAATGCCAGTTTTTACCTTGACCTTGCACTGAAAGATATATAACAGGTTTCCAAAGTTTCATAAAGTATATACTTTATATTATCAGAATCTGCCTGATGACCTCTCTGAATAGTTGGGCATTTTAAAATATTCGAAATTTTCAACCACTTCTGGCACCTGCAGACGACATGAAATTTGTACAAGTTAATTCAATTATTGGTGGCGCTCTTCATTGTCCTGTTCACAGTCTTTGTGAAATGTAGTAAGAAGTTCCTGTATTTTTCTTCTTCTCGTAACACAATATTAAAAAAATAGTATTAACTACTCTTTCAAATAAAAATCTCTGCCCAAATTTGTAATTTTCAGAATTTTTAAAGAAGAATTTTAAAGTGGGATTCTAATAAAGCTATACTATTTCACCTTTCTGCGTGTCGTGACTTCTTTATGTGTTTGTCGATTTATTTCTTCCCGTTTTTAATTTGTCCACGCCGAAAAAGAGAGAAAAAATATTTTTTTTCAAACCCCCATTTCGCTTATCTGAGAAAACAAAAGGTCACGGCCTTCTCAGCACAGTTCTGGCGTGACGTTATCTTTGGGAGACGATCTGACTGACTGGTCTGGTACCAAAAACTAGTACAGCGCGTGCAGTTGGACCGTGTATAGTTTACGTACTGGTTGTTGATACAAAAAGCACGCGTGCATCGAAGCATCATCATGGCCGAATCAAAAGTATTGAACAAGCCAATACCTCAGCCGGCTGTTTTATAGATTGGTTCTCGGTTCCATCGCTTTAATATTTTGAATAGAAACGTGATTTAAATGTCTAACCTAGGGTTTTCAGGGCCAGGGAATTCACTGGTGTCCACAAAATTTCAATCAAACCTTCGACAAACAATAAAAGCCACAAACTCAAAATGGTAGCCATAAGTACAGGCATGGAATGGGTAGAACCGGGGTAAAAACAACTTCTCTAACTGATGATGTCAGATTATTTATTTTTTTTGAGTGGTACTAATTTCAATTAGGCAAGGCTGGCTGCATCAGCTACCGTACGAGCCGGTAAGGCAGGGTGCACCACTCTACCAGAATTGCCTCCCCAGCTAACACATAACGTTATGCGAACGTTCGTTTTTGGTCACGTTAATTTTGAACGTCGAGGGGACGTTCTGCGGACGTTAGAATCTAACGTTGCAGTGTAACGTTCTAGGAACGTTACGAGAACGTTGTTAACAAAGCAGATCGCGCGGAGATAATTTTTCCGTAAAATGTTACGGGAACATGCATTGTTTTAAGCTTAACGTCGTAACCACGCAATGCCTGATTTCAAATGTATGTACTTTTGTATATAAAACCCATATACATGTAGTCTAAAAAGGTAATATTTTGAAGAGATAATTACAGAAAAATGTGGTTTCCAATGTCCGCCAACCGTGACCACATACGAAGGAAATTCAAAGAGCATATATATATCAAGCGTCCTTACTATACATAGTAAGAGGGAGTAACTGGTATCAAGAGGCCTGGAACTTCAGGTAAGCGATTAGTTGATATGTAATTACTAATTACGCATTGAAAATATTCTGATTACGTCATTGATTCCGATTACGTCATTGATTACCTCACAATGCGTCATAATAAAGGTGTTTTACGTACAATTGACACGTTCCCTGAACGTCCTCTGGACGGCTTTTTGTAACGTTAGTTTCGAACGTGCCGAGAAAACTCCACACAATTACGTTCGGGGGACGTTCATTCCTAACGTGCCGCGAACGTTCTCCGAACGTTCGGGGGACGTTATTTGGTTAGCTGGGTCCCTGACAACCTGGCTGTTTTTTAGACGTGTCTTCAAGTCAGGTCAGCTCATTGTACGCAGGTTTAATCCGGATAAAAACCCAACAAACTTGGCCATGCCAGCCCAGCCTAAAGCCATCCCAGCTCACCCTGAAGCCATCATATCCCAGCCCACCCCGAAGCTCTTCTAGCCCAGCCTGAAGCCATCCAGCTCAGCCCGAAGCCCTGAAGCCCTGTCCGAAACAATCCCAGCCCAGCCTGAAGCCCTCCCAGCCCGAAGCCCTTCCAGCCCATCCTGAATCCCTCCCAGCCCAGCCCGAAGGCACCATCACCCACCCCCAACCCCGCCCCCCCCCCCTCCCCCCGCCCAGCCTTAAGACATCTCAACCCAGGTCGAAGCCCTTCCATTCCAGCCCAAAGCCCTCCCATCCCAGCCCAAAGCCCTCCCATCCCAGCCCAAAGCCCTCCCATCCCAGCCCAAAGCCCTCCCATCCCAGCCCAAAGCCCTCCCAGCCAGCCCGAAGCCCTCCCAGCCAGCCCGAAGCCCTCCATTTAAATCACTATTCTACTCCAAATAAGCAATGGGATCGGGAACCAATCTATAAAACAGCCAGCTGTGGTATTGGCTTGTTCAATACTTTGTGATTTTGTACATTAAAATTCTTCATTACAAATTCTGAAAATTACAAATTTGGGCAGATATTTTTATTTAATAGAGTAGTTAATACTATTTTTTAAATGTTGTGTTACGAGAAGAAGAAAAATACAGGAACGTCTTACTAATTTCACAAAGACGGTGAACAGGACAATGAAGAGCGCCACCAATAGTTGAATTAACTTGTACAAATTTCATGTCGTCTGCAGGTGCCAGAAGTGGTTGAAAATTTCGAATATTTTAAAATGCCCAACTTTTCAGAGAGGTCATCATGCAGATTGAGAGTAGATGACCTTCAAACCCAGAAAATGCTTTAAAACATTATGGCCCGTAATCTAGAACGTTCCTTTAGCGTTAAGGGATACTTTGAGTCAACCTTTAGCTAAATTTTATTTCAAGAACCAACCTTTATCTCGGGTCAAAGGACGCCTTTAGGTACCTTCCTTTAGCAAAGGTTGAGTCGTTTCAAGAACCTTCCTTCATTACAGGAAATGCTTTATTTTGACTTAAGGAGGCCTTTTAACGTAAGGTTGGTCTGGAGTATCTTTTAGTCTTCCTTTAGCAGCCAATGTGCAAGGATCTCTTCTGATACCTCAGCGATGGGTGATTACGTCAACCGACTAGCGCGTTTCCATGACGTCATTAGGGGTATGCCACGTATCACGACACGTCATCCTCAGTTTCAAGAGGATGATTTCAGTGATGACGCCTTTTTTAAACGCTTTCGGTTCACCAAGGATGGATTTAACCACCGTGGTCAACCCATCATACGGCAACACAATGGCTGCGTACATACTGCGTACTAGCTGCGTATACAGCCTGGCCTAGCTCGAAAGACAGTCTTGTCGAGTCTGCACTTTCGGGTTTAATAGTTTTCTTTATGTTTTCGGCCAGTTTTGGCCGAAAATGGGCGGGCTTCGAATATGCGGGTATGCAAGGTATGAATATTTAACATTTGTCTTGAGCCAATCAGGAGCTTCATGATACGTAATGACGCGATGCATGCATTATGCATGTGATGGCGTCCTCATGTTACGAGAACCGTGGCATGATCGATGGACGAAAACAACAAATATTCTCGGGTTCGTAGCATTTATTGTGCTAATTGTCTGTTTACGTATTTGATTACACTTCTGGGGGAAAACGGTCGTAATACGACAGCTTTCCTGAATGATTTGTGGAAGCTCTTAATACTGCCTCGGATGAACAAACTGGGGATCGCAGATCATAGCGTTTTTCAAACAGAACCCCCCGTGCGTCGACCAATGAAATTTCAGCTCACGCTGAGGTAGTTTCCCTATTACTGTTACAGTAACGAGTTTCGCTGGCTGAATGCAGAACCATCAAGGCGTTGGGTTTAGGACCGTACCGATACATGTACGTGCATGTGTACGTGTGCATAATCGTAGCGCGGCGCGTTGTGAGCCAATACGTGCAACAGATTCCGTAGCTTGTAAGCGCTTTGTTCAGTTTTATCTTCAGCGAGCCGTCTAGAAGACAAGCCCAACGCCTTGATCAAGGCTAACACGGGAATAGAAAACGGACATCGTCCTGTTACAACAGCTCATTTAGTAGCCTTGTCCAAGGCCGTCTGCAGTTTTTTTTTGCTGTACGAGGGAATATTTAGTCTAGCGCATGCAAACTGCACACGGCATGAAAACGAGCCACTTTGAGATAACGACTTCTGTAGTAAACCCGTACGGCAATACATACTGCGTACTAGCTACGTACGGCCTGGTCTAGCTCGATAGACAGCCTTGTGGAGTCTGTAACTTCCGGGTTTAATGTGTTTCTTTATATTTTCGGCCGGTTTTGGCCGAAAATGGGCGGGCTTTGGATATGCGGGTATGCAAGGTATGAATATTTAACATTTGTCTTCAGCCAATCAAGAGCTTCATGAGTAGCACGTAATGCCGCGAAGCATGCATTATGCATGTCATGGTGTCCTCATGTTACGAGAACCGTGGCATGATCGACGGACGAAAACAACAAATATTCTCGGGTTCGTAGCATTTATTGTGCTTGTCTGTTTACGTATTTGATTACACTTTTGGGGGACAACGGTCGTAATATGACAGCTTTCGTGAATGATTTTGTGGGAGCTCTTAATACTGCCTCGGATAGCTCCATGGATGAACAAACTGGGGATCGCAGATCATAGCGTTTTTCAAACATAGCCTGGCGTGCGTCGACCAATGAAATCTCAGCTCACGCTGGGGTGGTTTCCCTATGACTGTAATGAGTTTCGCTGGCTGAATGCAGAACCATCAAGGCTTTGGGTTTAGGATAGACTTGGTTCCAAGTCCGAGATCCTGTTTTGTTTTCCGTTTCCGATTTTTGAAATGTATGGACAGGGAACTAGTCTATTTCGGTTCAGGATCTCGGACTTGGGACTTCTGCACGCCAGCTACATTCATGTATTCACCAGTTGGATTTACATACAGCGCGGTTTCCGTAGCGACGGCCAATTGGAACGTATACAAATCCGGGTGGTCGGGTCTATATGCTTCACAGGTAAGATGAGGTTTACCATTTTCGCAGCCTTCTTTTTAAAACTGTTTCTGTGGTTTGTTGTTAGGAAGAATTAGTGCCATAAGCATGAAATGTTGTAATATTTTGAACGGAAATAAAAATAAAACGTACTCCTGACACTTACTCGTATCACAATACACATCTGTTACCTTTTGGTAGAATGGAATAGTCGCTTTGTAATCCTCTCAGTGCATGTATTTTAGTGCAACTGCTGTTGCGAACGTACATGGGTGCGAAAAACTTAAACAATTTTGTGCACTTGTTTTCAAGGCAAATGCCGAGACCAAAACGCAAAAAAAAGCAGGTATACCGTACCGGGGTACGTAGGCCTACGTGTTGTATTCGTGGTATTTGTCAAAACTGGGGACACGCAACAGCAGAACCTTTCTGATGACAAAATCTATATTCTTTTGAAGCGGTTTGAGAGTGATCGCCGGTTACCGATTTACCCGGCCGATTTGATAACGCGTGGCGCCCGGCGAGCTCCCCGCACCCGTACAAAAGACGCGAGGCGACCGTTTGCCAACTCGACCGTAAACCAAATCGACCGCGAACCGACCGTAGTTCAAGTTTTTCTTTGAAACTTGGAATTTGTATGTCCAAAAATACTGCAACTATTAATGATGTGTCACTACACCCGTAACTTCGGTCAGTCAATCGGTGGACGTAACTGCAAAGTGACTTAATTGTTGCATGCACTGTGGTCGAGTTGGTTCACGGTCGAGTTGGGCAAACGGTCGACTTGACCCGAGTCCATAGTATTATACTGCATCCATTTCGTAACAAATTTACCTACTTTCCTGATGAAGGGTTCGACGTCACATATGCCCTCCTACATTTAAACCTATGAGACAACTCAAGAAGACTTTTTTCCTACCTAAAATCTCCATATTTTAAGAAAAAAAAACTTGCAGTGAGTGGTCGTGGCTCTTCATGGGTTAAGAACACATTCAAAATTTATCTTGACAAACTCCTTCAAATGAGGTCTGCAATTTTCAGGTTATTAAAACTGATGTTAATGTGGATTTTGATGCACAAAATCAGGGTTGTAACTTGTCTCCTTCTGCTCGAGTCCCAAGTCAAGTCAAGTCAGGCATATTGGTCAAGTTTGCTCGTTAAGTCGAGTAGTCACGACAATAAATTTGTCAAACTAATTTCAAATTGAGTCTTAACAATGGAACTCACATGCTTTTAGCCAAGGTTTCTTTAGTGCTGAAATTCGGTCCCCAAAATGACAAAAAATGCATAAAAAAGTTATTATATTTTTGGCTGAATCAAATAAAAAAATCTGACTCATGTCAAGTCTTTTGAGGTTTGAGTCTCAAGTCGAGCCATATCATTTGGGGTTGGAGTCTCGAGTCAACTAGAGTCCGAGTCTCGAGATCGCCTGCACAAAATAAGGCAAATTTTAGCAATCATGTTCAGGATCAACATTTAAACGGCATGAGGAAATATGCTTGTAACACTGTTGTAATTCAGATATTTAGTTGGTTTTATACTGCGGTATTCCTTTTTAAACAAAAAATGCTCTACATTAAACATTTTATACATGTATTGCTTAAAATGCCTCCCGAAGAGATTGTAGGTTTAAAAATTTGTCACAATTTGTATACATGTATACCCAGCACGATTTGGGACCTATGACTCAACACACTCTCTTCCCTTTTGTTAACACACCAACCACCCCTAAAAACTGAAAGGAATTCCTTTGATGTTTCATGGTAGGGGTGGGGGGGGGGGGGGGGGGGGGGGGGGGGGGGGGAGGTGGACAATGGTAGGGGGAGTACCCTTGGCCCCATATCGTGCTGCATATGAATTTGTAGGCACAAAATGGGTATAAAAAACGCCCTCATTTTTGCAGCTTGTGAATCTACCTAATATAGTACAAGAAAAAGGAAATCAAACAAAGATCATGGCAAATTGTAGCAAATTTAACAAATCCTACGAGACAATTCAATTAGTAAATTCTACTTTAAAAAATGTTAGATACCTCAGTGAAACAGAGTGAAATATATATATTTTAATCTGGCTAATTAACCTAGGAAGGACTGGGGGCCTCTTCAGAGGCCCCAGAGACATAAAGTCTTGGAAAAAAATATTGGACCACCTATGTCTTGAATTATTCAACAAAATCCCTCAGCAACCAGGCTTATGTTTATGATATTTGGTCTTAGACATTAGCTCAGGAGGCTTACAAAAGGCATCAAATATGTCAGACATGCCTTAAACAATTCTTACATACTTATTTTTGTTGTCTATGCAGGTTGTAGGTGGTCCAATAATTTTTTCCCAAGGCTGTGTGTTGGAGCTAGGATGTTGCAAAGTACTCAAATTGTGCTCTAATCACCGTAGGAAAATATCATGCTGTCCATATCATGCTGAACTCCTCTTTACGTTTTGTGGCAGTTCCTTCAATCTTGTACTTGTGAATAACTAGTCCCTGAGAATCTGCAACTCATCACAAAGGTATTGCCAAGGCGCAGATCCGCCAAGGCTTCCTGCAGTGAGTTCGAAGCTGAGCTCTCGAAGTAGTCCTGCCTCAGTTGGACTCTGTGCACAAATACAAGTAAAAAGGTTATTGGTATAAATTACCATACTTTGCCTTTCCTGACATATACATGTGTCACAGGAGCTAATTAACAGATGCAGTTTTTGGATGCATGTTTCTGAATTCGAGCACCTGACCAAAATAATAGAAAATTTCCCCACACACCCCTCCACCGCCCCCAAAAAGTGAATCTACGTGAATCTACCTGCTTCTGCTTACTAATTAGGGTAATATTTCCCCTTAGGTGGGGGTTTGGTCACATTTTTTCATGCCCCCAGGGTGGGGATTTTGACAAAAGAAAATCATATTGTCTGTGCACATGGGAGCAAAACGTGCATTATTTTGCATCGCACACCCGTACCCCTGGGTGGGGATTTTGTCACCTAGATTTTGCCCCGCAGGAGTGGGATTTTGTCACTCGAAAAGTGACAATCCCCTTCTCTGAGGTGGGATAGAGCGGGGAAGTGGTTGGGGAAACAATTCATACATGTAGGCCTATATGTGCATAGGGCCTACATCATGACATGTAATTGTTTTGCCCTTTCCCAATTATGACAAATACACTAAATGTTTTCCCCTAAGACACTATTGGGAAAACTTCAAGTTCATAGCATACGTGCTCGGATCAGGTGGGATTTGAACCCACGACTTCCTGCTAACAAAGCAGATGCCTGCTTCTAGCTCACTAGCATGCTTGCTCAAGTTTGACTTTTTGGCAGGATTACCCAAAAGAATGGAGAACTCTGGCTTCAGTCTTCAGACAATGTCAGACCTCAGGCCTATTATTACTTATTTTATTAGGACAACAAATGAGAGATTCGTATTCCTAAATTTGGGTTTTTCATTAAATCAGCAAGTTACTGAGGTTTGATAAGTATTAACATTTTCAAGATTTTTTTCTGCTCAACTTCTCCATTCTTACTGCATGTAAGTCTTAGTCATATGTTAACATATCAACGTACCGTGAAACCGGGTAGAGGCCGCCTGGCCCCGCGCCGCAGCCGGGCGCGGCCCACGACCGCCCGGCCCAGGCAGCGCTAGGCCAGCCAGGCATGTGCCGGCGCGGCACAGTCCGCGTATGGTAATCGTTTCTAATTTTAAGTGATTACCTGTTGAAGATTCAATTCAGGTGATGTTATAACCATGTCATGTACCCCCAGATTCTTTCACCATCTCAACCATCTGCGAATGTCAGTAAATTATCAACCGATATGTCAGAATGTTGTATTATTTACAACAGGTTTGTAAACAATCCAACACGACCATGTACCAGCAGACGACACGACTCGCAAATACATCCTCTAGAAGATTTCTAATGAATATTCATTACAACGTAAGGCTCCCTGTGACTTCGACCAATCATATCGTTACGTCCTGTTTTGGACTTAATTCCCATAGACCGTGTACAACTAGACTTGAGGTCAAGTCTCTAGACAGTCGTATTTGGTCCGTCTGTCGCCTATAATCCCCACACGCAACAGTCGTTGTTATGAATAGTACCTGTCTAGAGACTTGAGAAACCTGTTTTCGCGCCAATATTAATGCTTCATGGCGCGTAATATATAATCACGCTGTTGCCATAGAACCAGCCAATAAAATGTCGGCCATCGTGCCGTGGTAACGTCCACTTCTACCAGAGGGGATGTAATGTTATCTGATTCGGTTAATGCGTGTTTTAAAACTTCAATATTGTTATTTAGAGAAACTGTGTTAAGCGTTTAGTGAAATGTAGTATGTTAAGTTACAGTCAAGAGCATTTATGATGTACAAATAAATGTACAACAATATTCATTAAAAAGATCTCCCCTATAATGATTATGGGAGATCTTGTATCAGCTTCTTTTGATGAATGTGTTCTAACAGTATCATATTCAAGTATTAACTCGGTATCAGTCCCTTTAGATGTGATTGCGCCAATTACTTGTGTCACGTCAAGGGCTAAATACATCGATAAATTAAACTGCACAGCCCTTTACCACGTCGCAGAAAACAAATGAAGCTGAGCAGAATGTATTAAACCTATGTTTACCTTCTGTTGCTTTATCGTTTTCCAACTGTTGTGGCACTGCAGTCCAGTTAACGCACCACAGACTAAGATGCGCTTTATGTAAAATTGAAAGGGATCGAGCGCACTGCCAACTTTCCAAACTCGAGCTGGCGGGTCAGTAATTTTGCCCGGTGTTTTTTTTTTTTTTTACTACAAATTGGATTTTGGTTTTTGTTTGTAACATTCTTCTTCGACTAGTTGATTTTCAAAACGTGTTGCTGGTGTAGCTAAGATAATCTCAGCTCTTGTTTTATCATTTTTCATTGGGATGTGGTCTAAAAAAGACCACATCCCAATGAAAAATGATAAAACAAGAGCTGAGATTATCTTAGCTATTGCTGGTGGCTAAAATGGTCGGCATAATACCTACAAGTGGCGTGCGTGCTTAGTTTGTAACACGACTTTACTAGCTATCCTGCAAGTTAGAAATATTACAGTCTTGATAAATCAGATCTTCGCTCCAGATTAGAAAAAGTCCTGCAAACAAATCTTTCCTCACCATCGAAGATCTGCGTCCTTGTCATACAAAACTGGCAAATGTTGAGAAGGTGACATATTTGACCGAAAGCTTGAAAAGCACATTAAAACTGTCCCATTTGCTTATGAGACTTTAAAAAAAATCCAAAATTTCTATTTTGAGTTTTCACACAACATTTTCACACAACAAACCATTTTCACACAACAGACAAGTTGCAACAGATATCAAAAATAGTGTCACGACTGTGTGGCTGACGAGATGTCACAGATTTCCAAATCCCTAACTTCGGTTTCAACGAGGCCGACAACCCCATTCTTTGGCGCCCATGCTTGACAGCACTGTTCAAAATGTCAGCTCTATCTTTCTCCAAAACCACGATCTGCAATCATGCAATCATCAGCGTTTGCGATTATATTTTAAACAAAAACCATCGATAATCCCAAATTCGCATAAACTGATCAAGTCGAATAGGCTTACATGTACGTAGCCTACAAAATTTGCACTTCAATTAAGCTTGCTCCACATGCGTTATTACGATGGAGATGAAACCCTATTCAAAATTCACAAAAACACATCCATTTAAAGGAGTACCATGAATATTAATGTAGCCCCGCGTTTCGACCAATCAGCTCTCTACGTCCAATTCTGGTAGCAATCTCCATAGACCGTGTACAAAACGGAAACAGGTTTCTCAAGTCTGTAACTAGAGGTCGATTAGACTTGTTTCCAGTCCATTCGCGATTACGCTGCTGCCGTTTACGAAACAACCGGTCTAGTTACAGACTTGACATCAAGTCTATGTACAACTGGCGTGCAGAAGTCCCAAGTCCGAGATCCTGAACCGAAATAGACTAGTTCCCTGTCCATACATTTCAAAAATCGGAAACGGAAAACAAAACAGGATCTCGGACTTGGAACCAAGTCTAGGTTTAGGACCGTACCGATACATGTACGTGCACGTGTGCATAGTCGTAGCGCGGCGCGTTGTGAGCCAATATACGTGCAGCAGATTCCGTATAGCTCGTAAGCGCTTTGTTCAGTTTTATCTTCAGCGGGCCGTCTAGCAGACAAGCCCAAAGCCTTGGTCAAGGCTACTCATTTAGGAGCATAAAGGGAGCTTTAGAGAAAGTGTCCCTTCTTTAAAGGGAGCCTTTAAACAATTTGTTGTAAAGGAAGACCTTAACATGAGAGAAGTTAAAGTGTGGTTCTTGAATACCATTTGTTAGTGGAGCCTTTAGCAAAGGAACTAGTCAATGGAAGCCTCTATAAAGGTCTACTTTAGGCCTATTTAAAGGAGGGTTTTAGAATACGGGCCTATATATTCAGTAAATGCAAGGTTCACCCCTCTGGCTGCCGGACTATTGGCTAATAATTTATCAACCTTGCCAGTACAAAACTGAACAGAGGTATTTTAACGCGCACGCACAAATGCAATGAAATGAATAAAAGGGGGAAGAAATTAAACTCTTTTACATGGACAACAAAGAAAGGTTGCAACGGTAACCGCCTATGTACATATATTTTTACGGTTAAAATTGTACGGGAATATTTATATTTTAATCGGTAATATCTATATTTTGTGTAAATTCATAAAATTCCTTTATCTGCAGTGCCCGAATAGCCGTGTGTGTGGTTGCGGCAGCATCAAGTTTCGTAATAGTATCTTTCTCTCGTGTAGTGGCTGTCCGTCTGATGGGTAAGAACATTAGAAACCTAGATGTATACGTTGTCAAACTCAATAAAATCATGTCTTCCGCTGAATTGAAACCAGAATTTATCGGATACAAGTCATGTAGAATTTTGTTTTGTTCAACCATTTATCCTGTTATTTTTTGCGAGAACCCAATTAAAATAGCACGAACCCATCGCTCTGTGACGACATCATGACACCTGTGACGACATCATGACGTCACAATGTTGTGCACGAATTGTTCAACAATTTGATAAACATCAAGTTATTAAATGTGGCGAAGGAATCATGAAAATATCTGCTGTAGTTCTCAAGATACAGCATTTTTAAACAATTCAGCTCCAAATTTGCGTAATTTGACACCACATTACGTAACCACTGTCCATGTGATGACGTCACCAATGGTATAGTCAAAAGGTCCACGTGTGGAAACATTTCGTTCCGTAGAAATATGGTCAAATTCACTACCACTTTGAATCTATATTTGCATTCAAAATGCTAAACAATTTCACATTTTCGAACAACTTCCGGTTTGGACCAGAAGTTGGGGTCACACAGGGATCATGTCAAGGTATGATTTGTTCAGTTCATTTAGACTTATCATGTTGTGAAAGAATTGTTCAAGTATCTATTACGGTTCTTGAGATATGAATTTTGGAAATAATAACCTTTGAATTTTTGTAATTTGACACCTGATGACGTCACGATGGCGTCACACTTGATGTCATCTTGATACTATACATGCTGGTGAAAGTATGCCATAGGGCCCATGTCTGTGTCTAATTTAGTAAAGATTCAGCTTGGTTTCATGGGCATTGTTGCTCAATAAGTGAACAAATTGAGATTTTCGTTTTCGTTGAACTTTGACCTCCAATTGACCCCAGAAGAAAGGGTTAGATGAAATTGCCTACACAAAGAGAAAATGTTAGCCCATGATCTGATCTATAAGCCTGCCAAATACGAAGATCTTATGTCACATGGTTTCCGACACGGAAGCATTTTAAAACATGCATATTTTTGTTATTTTGGGGTGTCATTTGATACTTGATGACGTCACAGTGACGTCACGCTTGATGTCATCATAGTATTATACATGCTGGTGAAAGTCTGCCATAGGACCTATGTCTGTACTTGGTTTCTTAAAGATTCAGCTTGGTTTGATGGACATTGCTGCTCAAAAAGTGCACAAATTGAGATTCTCGCTTTCGTTGAACTTTGACCTCAAATTGACCCCAGAAGGAAGGGGTCAGATGACAATGTCCACACGAACAAAATTTTAGGCCATGATCTGATCTATAAGCCTGCCAAATACAAAGATCCTGGGTCATGCGGTTTTCCAGACGGAAGCAATTTAAAACATGCATTTTTTGGTAATTTTTGGGTTGTAATTTGATACCCGATGACGTCACAGTGACGTCACACTTGTATGCACATCTTCACATTGGGGTTGATGTTCCTACCAAGTTTTAAGTTGATAGCTTGAACCGTTTGGAAGAAAACCCCTGGAAAATGTTGAGTGGAAAAAAAAAAAAAAAAAAAAAGGGGGAAAAAAAAAAAAAGAAATCGTACGAGAGTAATAGGTGATCGGGCTGTTGGCCCGATCACCTAAAAAGACAAAGAAATCGTACAATATCAATAGGTGATCGGAATGAGTTCCGATCAGTAGTGGTTAAACAGCTATAGTATCCCCCCGTCCACATTTTTTAAGTTTTCCTGTTTATCATAGAGGTGTATGTGTCTACAACACCATCACAATTTGTTTTCCACAAAAAATCGACAGGCTTTTGATTAAAACGCAAAGCAGTTCCGACCCTCTTCACCCGAAATTCTGAAACGCTCGAGGTCACTTGGTTTGTTTATCAACAGGGTTTTGACGTCATCCTGTTTTGTCCTTGTAATTCAAAATACAAACGTGAAAAACACTTCATGTAATATGACAACAATCTACTATTACCTGTTTTGTGAAAAAACGATGAAATTGTGGCTCACAATGAAGCTCTTTTGAAGTAAATACTGGTGCATTGGGACGGGTGGTTTTGTCACGGAACGAACGGCATTCACAGCGGTCTGTGTACAGCATGGAACGGTACCTGCGGTCCGTAGTTCCCACGTGTTTGAACAAGTACAAGTTAGAATGAGCGACTATTTTTCTCTCTCTTGGTAATAGAAAAGATAATCTTTCTGCTCTTTTGTTTTCATAGTGTCTGGTAAAACATACAACCACGCAGCTACTGGGCATATCTCTGGCTTTTTGGACCAATAGAATTCTTAAAAAAACACCATCTAACAGAGACGGTTTTCCAATTTTTTTGCGTGTAAACGTATGGAGCTAACAATCGTGTTGACTTCTCTTTCTCAGGATTGCGTCACGGGGTCACGCGCATATCATGAATACCTAATTGAAATTTATCCACTTAAAACCGACAATAAAATAAACAAAATCCATGTCGGCAAGAGGGATGTTTGGACTATCGAAAAAAGCCTAACTGCTAGATTTTCCTTCTAGGGGGATTCTAGCTCTTTAAATATTGCCTCAGATCGCACCACAGAGCATCTAGAATCCATCTAGAAGCCGTCAGGGCTTCGCGCTACGCGTTTGCTATTTCATTGTCATCAGCATTTCATGCTTAAAGATTTCACGCTCTCCCCAAAACCCCTCCCCCCACTCCCCTTTTCAAAATCCTGGATCCGGCCCTGATAGTCGAAAGTGCGGTGATAAAATACTTTACACGGCCACAGCATACCGTCAAATATTAAACTTGGTTAATGGGAAAATACGCATGGTATACGTTTAGAAAAGATAAAATAACTTTCATAGAGGGATGTCAGTGAGTGACACTACTTTCAACGCTGTTCGCATTGAAATGTTTCCCAGCTGCATAGGTTATAAAGCAAAAACTCGAACATACAGCTCCAAATATATATTTTAGTTTAGATGAAACTGTCAAGTGAGCTTCTTTGTTGTAGTATAGGATTTCCCGGTTATTTTAGCACTTTTATCAAGCAAATTCCCCAGAACGATACTTTAATTTCGTCTCCGAACAGCGACAAGCTCACTTTTTGATTTGAATTTAGACAATATTAGTCACCAATGGATTTCATTTGCTGTGCGTGCAGTATTCAAATTAACATGTGTTCTAATTCGTCCTGATTGCGTGAATTTCGTCTCGTGCGGTGATCGGCATTGTATTGAAAAGGTGAATTCGTCTTTTGACATCCATTTTAGCACTTTGGTTTTTACATTTCGTTTCTGGTAATTTCAACTGTTACGGTTACAAAATCTGTCCAGATTGTTTTTCTATCCGCATTTAAAAAAAATTGTTATCTGTCTCTCTGAACTCCAGCATCGGCAGCCATATTTTTCCATCGGATCTCAACGAACATTTAACAAGAAAATGCTAAAAAATACTGTGAAAATATTAGGCTTTCACGTAGTAGGAAATACAAAGAATGCACTCTCTAAATTTAAGCGACCAAAGTGCTAAATTGAATGAAAAAAAACCACGAATTCACTTTTTCAATACAATGCCGATCACCCTTCGAGACGAATTCCACGCAATCAGGACGAAATAGAACGCGTGTTAATTTGAATTATACTGCAGCACAGCAAATAAAATCCATTGGTGACTTGTCTAAATTCAAATTGAGAAGTGAGCTCGTCACTGCTCGGGGACGAAATTCAAGTATTGTTCTGGGGAATTTGCTTGATATAAGTGCTAAAATAACTGGGAAATCCTAGATTTTGTTTGATGGATGATCTGCCTTTATCTTTGTCATCGCTTTTCACTTGCATGGGTTTATTTCCCCGAAAGCTGGAAATATGGTTTTGAATTATGAACAAGAAAAACTTGACTGATCTTGAATTTAATTCGTTGACATTTAACTTTTGCTTACAGGAGTAGTCTTTGCGAGTATCTCAACAGGTCTTGGTGAATTTACTTGTGTCAGTCTGACTTCATTTTATGACAAGTAAGGAATTCCTTTGTAATAGTACGGGACGGTTTAAAGATTGTCCATGCGTTTTGGATGTGGCATCTCGAAAAATATTGTTTTTAAATTTATATATATGTTTTAGAAACATAAACGTTTGAAAGCGACACGGCTGGTCGCTTTCAAATGAGACATCAACGACAAAAATCGACCAACGTTATCAAATAATAAATTACTGTCAATAGCTCGGTCATCAAAATTCAGAAATGCAATGGGTTTGGGTTGCAACTGCCCTCGAGTTTCTCACAAACATATTATACGTAACTTTACTATTGAATATTAATTATTTTATCATGTTAGCAACTTCACTTCACCTGCGGGTGAAACAAGCGGGTGAAACAAAACGCATGCAGCTTGGCACAGGCTAAACACAAGGTCCCAAGTAGGGACGAAACCCAAATTAACAAATTTTAGACCGGTCTGTGCACTTCCGGGTTTGATAACGAGGCTCTTCGTGTTAAACACCCGAAGTGTAGCGCACGCGTACTGCAGACTTGACACGAATAGCCTCGGTTTCAATGCGGAAGTGCGCAGACCGGGCTAATGTGAAATTCGTCTATAATATGGTTCATTCTTGAGGTGTATTTCATGACTTTTGAAGTTTAATGCAAAATTGTTTTACGTCATGACATAGAAATGTTGTTTCTACCTGGTCTTCTGGAACTGGAGCTTCAGGTTTGATTGGTGCCTTGTCCTATGCTGGCCTGACGAAAATTATTACTCCAAGAAATACTCTGCTTGTCATGCTTATTGTGCCTGTTGCAATGGTTATCAGGTAAATGATTCAGATAATTGTCAATCTTTGGCACACCATATGGATATATGCATTTAATTGTGCAGTGTTGTAGTTGAATATTTTACCCAATCACTACTGGTTGGTCTAGTACTGGACACGTCTGAGAATATCCATTTTAGTTCGTAGACATGTACAGCTTTAGTTGTTGTTGTTAATTTACATAGCATCTTCGGCAACTAAGCTCTTTATGCCATCAAATATATACGGTTTTAGCTTTAACTATACTTTATTATCAACTTGAGATGACGAAAAAGGAGTTGCAGTTTTAGAAGTAGGTGGAAAACCCAAAACAATACCCGGGAAAACCCACGCGGTCAAGTAAGGACTGCAAACCCAATACACATACACCATCGATATATATACACTGGATTAAGCTTAAGCATGCTACGCACGGCTCTATGGAAGCGATTGAAGCCACCGCGCTCTAGCGGAAGCCGCCATTGTGCTCCAATCTAATCTGTACACGCATTGGTGTACACGCATATAAAATGACTATATCGGATAACACAGAAATATCCTCCAGAAATGTTCTATCGTTGCAGCAATGTATTTTCTTTTTCATTATTGGAACATTTTGTGAAAAGACATGCAGCGAAGTAAGGTATAATGGTGGCCCGGCGCTGAAATGGCAACTTTATGTTCTTTATTTGCTGCATTATACGAGTATGACAACGACAGGTAATTTTTTTAATGAAGGCATCGCTGGGAAAAAAATACCATACACCCTCGCTAGTTGAGACTCAATGCACTAGTCTATGAAGCATGACATACATTTCAAGTGTTGTCAAAGAAAAACTTGAAACATTCTAGTGCTAAATTCATGTTTTCTCACTATTTTTTACACTTTCTGGGGTGTGGTGTAATCATGTCATATTAAAGAATTAGTGGTTAAGGTGTATGGTATTTATACCCATCGCTGTTCAGTTTGATGTAAAATGAATACATATGTAGAAGGTACTAGGCCTATAGGGGTTTTCAACTTTAAGAACACGCAAAAACAAGAATTCAAATTGGAAATGAGGTGAACAGTGAACTGATCAAATTTTCATACACCTTTGGTGAATTAACCGTAAATTCCCATCCTTTGTAAAAGGAGTATGAAATTCACCAGTTTCCAATTCTTTCATGTTCAATTATTTCATGTGAACAGTTCGGAAAAAAAGAGAGTTTTTTTTTGAAAACTGGCAGTTTGAGATTCCTGTAAAGGTTCTTATAACCATATTGTGTATCTAACGTATACGCAAGAACCTTAAATATCTGTTCTGCTAAGACAGTGTCCTGGCAAAAACAAATTACATCACAACTCTGCTAATTAAGATAAAACTAGAAACATTGGTTCCAACTCCCAAAAACAACTTTGAAATAGTACTTGAATGTATAGTATTTGCACACACCAAAAATAGGCTACATGTCGAAAACTGATTTAAAGGTTCACAATGCCCCAAACCACACCCAACGTAGTTTTTACTCTTCACTCAACACAAAATCCAAGCATTAGTTTTAAAGATATACAGTCTGTGCGTTTTGAATTGATATTTTTCTAGAAGTATACAAGATAGTTTCTACCTTTTTTTCGAATGAAACGTCAACCAAACAAACTGACCAAAGTTTAGTTATCGAACAGTGTCCCGAAATAATTAAAGGCATATATTTGCCCAAGTCTGTCCTTAGTATACGGGCGACCGTATTGGCGCCGCGGCGCACAAGCGGAGCTAAAGATATTCCAAAAAATTACAACAGTCTAAATATCAGACATACTTACTTGTGAAAAGTTCTTCCACAGACCTTAGACTACCTGCTTCTGCAGCTAATGGCTGCGTAGGACGGCATATCGATGTGTTATCAGTGCCGAAAAACGGGTGGAAATCCATTGAAACACATAGCGGCGGTCTTTTCGGTGGGGTACAGAAATGGCGGACTGTGGCTTCAACGACAGAGGGCGATGCTTTATCCAGTGTATATATATCGATGACATACACGCCCCGGATTCGAACCCGGGACGACAGAGGTGAAAGGCGAGGAAAGAACCACTACGCCAACCCGACCGCCCAAGATTTATGATTTGTATTTATAATTTGAAATTACTATATTGACTTTTCTTAATTGTTTATAATTATAATAAATCCAGACAAACTTGTAAATTAGTTTTTAATTTGTGTAAATACCATATACACGTACTTATATATTTATGTTAAATTTTTTGTCATTCAATCAGTTTGGAGAGCGCCCTGACAGAAACTAGTTTCTTTTTGGCAATCCGGCGGGATTTTGTAGTTTTGAGATTTTTTGTTTTGTTTTGTTTGTTTGTTTGTTTGTTTTCCTTTATTATTTATTATGATCATTATCTGTCTGTAGTTCTGTGACATTGGGTGTATATCCCGGAAAATGAAATAAATACTAAAATACTAAAATGCCCACAGCTTTAGTTCTGGACCCGCCAATGCCAAAATCTATCATCCCTAAATTAAAGGGAACGATTGATGTCAAGTCCAAACCAACCAGCCAAAATAACTTGATCCCCCAGTTTTTTTCGAGGGAAAAAAATCATGTCAAGCTCGAACCAACCAGCCAAAATATATAATCCCTCTGTGTCATTTAAGGAAAACACTTTGTGTCAAGCCCAAATAAACCAGCAAAATTAATTAAATCCCCTCAAAGACCAATATATCATGCACACATCCATCAACCAATATTTATCTTTTAAGTGAGACACGACATACTTTATTTAGAAGTTTGTTGTGTCAAGCCCACCATGTTCATGGGTCATTCCATGAGGTTGGGTATATACAAAAACAGCGGTGTCCATGTTGCGTTGGTATAAGTTATTTTATTTAAAGACGAGAATTATTTATCTGGTGAAATTATTGTTGTACTGAATACGGCTAGGTGTACCAATATATATATCATGTTGTTTTCACTAAACAATCTCTCACAGATCATGAAATATTTGTCTTACCTACGCAACATGGACACTACATAATCGCAATTTTCCCATACTGACGAACAGACACTTTTTATCAAATTTCGTTTTTTTACATTTTGGGGGTTCTTGGGGTGTCCCCTTTCATTTCTGAACATTTCAAACCAAGATATTGTCTGGTTTTTGAGTTATGAAACATCTGAAAATGACGAACAACCCCATTTCGCTTAACAAGTTTTTCCCATACTGACGAACATGGATTCTTGGTTGGTGACCGTTCACTGCTTCTGTGTATTACAACACAGCGCGCTGGTACCGGGTACCAACCAATATCGCGCGAAGCTGAACGCTGTTTTGACGTAAGAAAAATCAATAAATAAGGAAATATATGGAATTTTACAAAATGTTAGTTTGTGGATATGGTACTTAATTACCTAAGTGTTCATCAGTATAAAGATAAGTCTCGTCCGCAGCCCCGATGAGGTAATATAACCGCTAATCTGGAGGACCGCCGTTCAAACACACACTAAACATATGGAGGTGGCGAACAACCTTTTTAGTTTTTCTCATAGTGACGAACCCGAAAGTGCATAGCGTTACGGGTGGCGAACAGCACGCGCATCGAATTTTGTTTTTTCTCATACCGACGAACACGTTCACAGCTTTATAACTGCTCAGATATTAATCAAATAAATGGAAAATACGTAATTAATTAAAGTTTAGACATTAAGCAAGAGGGTTATTAAACCAAAAAGTGGAATTTTATTTTCAAAAACGTGAATTAAAAGAACCAAAATAAGTCCAACTAAAAACTCGAATTACTCGAAACTGCAGTTTGGCATGTTTGGCCATGTTCGTCAGTATGAGAAAAACGTGACGAATTATTATGTTTTACACTACGAGTAGGCCTACATTTAGGAGGTCTGTAGTTTTGTTATACAATGTGATGTAAATACTTCTATTGTAGTGTAACATGTGTTTCTTTATGAAATGAATATACTTACTAAAGTAGCTGGGCTGGAATGTTACTCATATTTAGGATATGTTATGTCACACTTTTTGTACCAAACCTCGTGAAATGACCTTCACCATACTTGGGTGAGTATTTGTAACAGGCTGGGCCAAAACAACTACAACTCTAAACTCCTAGGCAGCCTGCAGTCGCATGAAAATTTTTGGCTCATCTTGGAATCCAGTATAGATTGTGGCTTGTGCAAATTAGTTCGTGCCTGTAATGCACAAACACCTTTTCTCCTCCTTAAAGAAGCATGTCCAGATTTTCGGGAAATTTGATCTAGCTCTAACTTAACAATCATATAAAATACATCGCAAAAATAATATTCATAACAAAAAAACTAAAATACTAAATATTAAGGTAAAAACTTGAGAGTAAGTTAACGTCCGATCGTAAGTAGTGAAACGAACGATATCACACTGTTTCGCTTCAATTACCAGAATTCGAAATCCACTGACATGAGTAAAGTTGGCTTTTCCGACTTTATTTCATAGTGCTAATACTAGGCCGGTCAAACACACTGTAGGCCCTATACGGTTCCACTAGACAACGCATAAAAACACGACAACGATGGACAATTTGTTGATGATATTTCACAGGATGATATTTCACAGAGCTCGGCCGACCGGCCGCTTTCCCGTTCCCCTATCCTTGTGGAGACATGGCTTTGTCCTCGTGCACAAACTCCAAACAATGGCTAGAATTTGGTTAAAAATTCCGTCATATCACTCCTATTTCAACCATAATTTTTTTTCTGGAGCTCAAATTTAGACCGAATTCTCCTAATTTCATAATCTAGAGGTTGCAGCGACCAGAATATTTTTAAAATCCCTAATTTTTGAGAACATTCCATGTTTGTATTTAGTGCCATCCTTGTGGAGACCTTTAGAATTGCCTTGTGGAGACCTTTACACTCTTTTGTTGCCTTTAGAACCCATGTACCAAATTTTAGTCGCGCGGCGCGCGGGTACCGGTGCCCGGTGTTGAAATTGAGAATTTCTCCCTGGCAAATCTTGCCTAATCTCAAATATTTAGGGCGCACTTGAAAGCTTATGACACGATCTTTCCATTTCTGCTTGCGCGTTTTAGCGATGGCCGACAGTTTTTGGGTAGAAACGAAGCTTTGAGAAATGGGTCGATTTTTATGGAGAAATCAGCCGATTTTGTGAAACGCGCTGCCAACTTTCAACGAAAAATAGGAACGATTGTCTAGCTGTCTCCAGTTGAAATGGGAATGAAATCTGCCAGTATTTGCCATGCAGTAGAAATCAGACCGCAAAATCTGGTATTATTTGCTGCAATTTTTCGTGAATATTGTTTACCCCAAAACTCAACTTTTAAGATTTCTTTTAAAGTTGTTAAAGTTTTTTCTCTGAACCTGTTGTTGTCGTATTGTTTACTGTACCTGACCAAATTTCAGCTAAATAGCATGATCAGAACCCGATATATGACTTTTTTGCATATGTAATTAGTTGGACTTAGTCTCCAGAGCACAAATTATTGAAATTTTGTTTTTTAGCCCAAATTTGGGCCACTGTTTCACAAGAACTGAAAATTAGTATTATTTGTAACACACTTATATTTTTAATAAAGGCAGCAGACATTCATATATAAAAATTACACATTATATTGCCTCAGATCACCAAGAATAAGGCATCTGAACTACACACTTTCTTGGAAATTTA
>JBBELK010001200.1:0-81612 GCA_037783545.1 Henricia sp. BOLD:AAB3569
TATCCCAAACGTGTTCTGCAAATTTCAGCAATTTCCCGTTTAAACCGACCGAGTTATCGTCGAATCTAGCAAAAACTCCTTGCCGGCACAGTTTTTGCACAAGCAGACGCCGCTCTCGGGAAACATTGCGTCTGAAGTGGTCGCTATTTTGGAACTGATGGAATTTCCAGACAAACTTCAAATTTTGCCTGCTTAAACAACTCTATATCCCGAACGTGTTCTGCAAATTTCAGCAATTTCCCGTTTAAACCGACCAAGTTATCGTCGAATCTAGCAAAAACTCCTTGCCGGCACAATTTTCGCACAAGCAGACGCCGCTTTCGGGAAACATTGCGTCTGAAGTGGTCGCTATTTTGGAACTGAAGGAATTTCCAGACAAACTTCAACTTTTGCCTGCTAAAACAACTCTATATCCCAAACGTGTTCTGCAAATTTTAGCAATTTCCCGTTTAAACAGACCGAGTTATCGTCGAATCTAGCAAAAACTCTCTGCCGGAACAGTTTTCGCACAAACAGACGCCGCTTTCGGGAAACATTGCGTCTGAAGTGGTCGCTATTTTGGAACTGAAGGAATTTCCAGACAAACTTCAAATTTTGCTTGCTTAAACAACTCTATATCCCAAACGTGTTCTGCAAATTTCAGCAATTTCCCGTTTAAACCGACCGAGTTATCGTCGAATCTAGCAAAAACTCCTTGACGGCACAGTTTTTGCACAAGCAGACGCCGCTTTCGGGAAACATTGCGTCTGAAGTGGTCGCTATTTTGGAACTGAAGGAATTTCCAGACAAACTTCAACTTTTGCCTGCTAAAACAACTCTATATCCCAAACGTGTTCTGCAAATTTTAGCAATTTCCCGTTTAAACAGACCGAGTTATCGTCGAATCTAGCAAAAACTCCTTGACGGCACAGTTTTTGCACAAGCAGACGCCGCTTTCGGGAAACATTGCGTCTGAAGTGGTCGCTATTTTGGAACTGAAGGAATTTCCAGACAAACTTCAAATTTTGCTTGCTTAAACAACTCTATATCCCAAACGTGTTCTGCAAATTTCAGCAATTTCCCGTTTAAAGGGCCTGTGACATGCTAAACAACTTTGTGCCTAAGCTTTGCTTCATAATGACGGATTACTTGTTCAACAAGACATACTATTGTTCGTTTGGATGTAAAATCAATAAAAGGTGGCCTTTTTCAACTTTAAAGATTTCATTGCAATAAATCACAGACAGAGGGCGCTGTTTTGAGTGCATCACATAAGGAAGACAGAAGGGAAAAGTTAAGAAAAAACATAAGACTTCAAGTTGGACTTGTGGCAAATTGCTGCAGTTTCTACCCCCAGTTTTGTCATGGCTTACAGCAGGCAACAAGTAAAACAAACTCAAACAGCTATGGATTACAAAAGTTTCAGGAAAATTGAGAAAAAAGTGGAATCTTTTGTGCACAGTCGAATGTAATTTTTCTGTGTTTGCCTCTTGTGACATAGTGACCTTGGTCATGAATATGCATATTTTCATTAGCATAAAAACTAAAAACCTTTGTTTTAACCCCCAAAGCAAGCTCCAAATGGGATTTTTATGACTTTAACTGAGTAGAGTGGTTTTAAAGCATAGATTTCATTGATAAAAATCCTAAATAAGGGGCCCTTTAAACCAACCGAGTTATCGTCGAATCTAGCAAAAACTCCTTGCGGGCACAGTTTTCGCACAAGCAGACGCCGCTTTCGGGAAACATTGCGTTTGAAGTGGTCGCTATTTTGGAACTGAAGGAATTGCCAGCCAAACTTCAAATTTTGCTTCCTTAAACAACTCTATATCCCAAACGTGTTCTGCAAATTTCAGCAATTTCCCGTTTAAACCGACCGAGTTATCGTCGAATCTAGCAAAAACTCCTTGACGGCACAGTTTTTGCACAAGCAGACGCCGCTTTCGGGAAACATTGCGTCTGAAGTGGTCGCTATTTTGGAACTGAAGGAATTTCAAGACAAACTTCAAATTTTGTCTGCTAAAACAACTCTATATCCCAAACGTGTTCTGCAAATTTCAGCAATTTCCTGTTTAAACCGACCGAGTTATCGTCGCATCTAGCAAAAACTCCTTGCCGGCACAGTTTTCGCATAAGCAGACGCCGCTTTCGGGAAACATTGCGTCTGAAGTGGTCGCTATTTTGGAACTGAAGGAATTTCCAGACAAACTTCAAATTTTGCTTGCTTAAACAACTCTATATCCCAAACGTGTTCTGCAAATTTCAGCAATTTCCCGTTTAAACCGACCGAGTTATCGTCGAATCTAGCAAAAACTCCTTGACGGCACAGTTTTTGCACAAGCAGACGCCGCTTTCGGGAAACATTGCGTTTGAAGTGGTCGCTATTTTGGAACTGAAGGAATTTCCAGACAAACTTCAAATTTTGTCTGCTAAAACAACTCTATATCCCAAACGTGTTCTGCAAATTTCAGCAATTTCCCGTTTAAACCGACCGAGTTATCGTCGAATCTAGCAAAAACTCCTTGCCGGCACAGTTTTCGCATAAGCAGACGCCGCTTTCGGGAAACATTGCGTCTGAAGTGGTCGCTATTTTGGAACTTAATGAATTTCCAGACAAACTTCAAATTTTGTCTGCTAAAACAACTCTATATCCCAAACGTGTTCTGCAAATTTCAGCAATTTCGCGTTTAAACCGATCGAGTTATCGTCGAATCTAGCAAAAACTCCTTGCGGAAACAATTTTCGCACAAGCAGACGCCGCTTTCGGGAAACATTGCGTTTGAAGTGGTCGCTATTTTTGAACTGAAGGAATTTCCAGACATACTTAAAATTTTGTCTGCTAAAACAACTCTATATCCCAAACGTGTTCTGCAAATTTCAGCAATTTCCCGTTTGAACCGACCGAGTTATCGTCGAATCTAGCAAAAACTCCTTGCCGGCACAATTTTCGCACAAGCAGACGCCGCTTTCGGGAAACATTGCGTCTGAAGTGGTCGCGATTTTGGAACTGAAGGAATTTCCAGACAAACTTCAAATTTTGCCTGCTAAAACAACTCTATATCCCAAACGTGTTCTGCAAATTTCAGCAAATTCCCGTTTAAACCGACCGAGTTATCGTCGAATCTAGCAAAAACTCCTTGCCGGCACAGTTTTCGCATAAGCAGACGCCGCTTTCGGGAAACATTGCGTCTGAAGTGGTCGCTATTTTGGAACTTAACGAATTTCCAGACAAACTTCAAATTTTGTCTGCTAAAACAACTCTATAATCCCAAACGTGTTCTGCAAATTTCAGCAATTTCCCGTTTAAACCGACCGAGTTATCGTCGAATCTAGCAAAAACTCTCTGCCGGAACAGTTTTCGCACAAACAGACGCCGCTTTCGGGAAACATTGCGTCTGAAGTGTTCGCTATTTTGGAACTGAAGGAATTTCCAGACAAACTTCAAATTTTGCTTGCTTAAACAACTCTATATCCCAAACGTGTTCTGCAAATTTCAGCAATTTCCCGTTTAAACCGACCGAGTTATCGTCGAATCTAGCAAAAACTCCTTGCCGGCACAGTTTTCGCATAAGCAGACGCCGCTTTCGGGAAACATTGCGTCTGAAGTGGTCGCTATTTTGGAACTTAACGAATTTCCAGACAAACTTCAAATTTTGTCTGCTAAAACAACTCTATAATCCCAAACGTGTTCTGCAAATTTCAGCAATTTCGCGTTTAAACCGACCGAGTTATCGTCGAATCTAGCAAAAACTCCTTGCGGAAACAATTTTCGCACAAACAGACGCCGCTTTCGGGAAACATTGCGTTTGAAGTGGTCGCTATTTTTGAACTGAAGGAATTTCCAGACATACTTCAAATTTTGTCTGCTAAAACAACTCTATATCCCAAACGTGTTCTGCAAATTTCAGCAATTTCCCGTTTAAACCGACCGAGTTATCGTCGAATCTAGCAAAAACTCCCTGCCGGAACAGTTTTCGCACAAACAGACGCCGCTTTTGGGAAACATTGCGTCTGAAGTGGTCGCTATTTTGGAACTGAAGGAATTTCCAGACAAACTTCAAATTTTGCTTGCTTAAACAACTCTATATCCCAAACGTGTTCTGCAAATTTCAGCAATTTCCCGTTTAAAGGGCCTGTGACATGCTAAACAACTTTGTGCCTAAGCTTTGCTTCATAATGACGGATTACTTGTTCAACAAGACATACTATTGTTCGTTTGGATGTAAAATCAATAAAAGGTGGCCTTTTTCAACTTTAAAGATTTCATTGCAATAAATCACAGACAGAGGGCGCTGTTTTGAGTGCATCACATAAGGAAGACAGAAGGGAAAAGTTAAGAAAAAACATAAGACTTCAAGTTGGACTTGTGGCAAATTGCTGCAGTTTCTACCCCCAGTTTTGTCATGGCTTACAGCAGGCAACAAGTAAAACAAACTCAAACAGCTATGGATTACAAAAGTTTCAGGAAAATTGAGAAAAAAGTGGAATCTTTTGTGCACAGTCGAATGTAATTTTTCTGTGTTTGCCTCTTGTGACATAGTGACCTTGGTCATGAATATGCATATTTTCATTAGCATAAAAACTAAAAACCTTTGTTTTAACCCCCAAAGCAAGCTCCAAATAGGATTTTTATGACTTTAACTGAGTAGAGTGGTTTTAAAGCATAGATTTCATTGATAAAAATCCTAAATAAGGGGCCCTTTAAACCAACCGAGTTATCGTCGAATCTAGCAAAAACTCCTTGCGGGCACAGTTTTCGCACAAGCAGACGCCGCTTTCGGGAAACATTGCGTTTGAAGTGGTCGCTATTTTGGAACTGAAGGAATTGCCAGCCAAACTTCAAATTTTGCTTCCTTAAACAACTCTATATCCCAAACGTGTTCTGCAAATTTCAGCAATTTCCCGTTTAAACCGACCGAGTTATCGTCGAATCTAGCAAAAACTCCTTGACGGCACAGTTTTTGCACAAGCAGACGCCGCTTTCGGGAAACATTGCGTCTGAAGTGGTCGCTATTTTGGAACTGAAGGAATTTCAAGACAAACTTCAAATGTTGTCTGCTAAAACAACTCTATATCCCAAACGTGTTCTGCAAATTTCAGCAATTTCCTGTTTAAACCGACCGAGTTATCGTCGCATCTAGCAAAAACTCCTTGCCGGCACAGTTTTCGCATAAGCAGACGCCGCTTTCGGGAAACATTGCGTCTGAAGTGGTCGCTATTTTGGAACTGAAGGAATTTCCAGACAAACTTCAAATTTTGTCTGCTAATTTAAAACAGCTTTTGGGAAACATTGCGTCTGAAGTGGTCGCTATTTTGGAACTGAAGGAATTTCCAGACAAACTTCAAATTTTGCTTGCTTAAACAACTCTATATCCCAAACGTGTTCTGCAAATTTCAGCAATTTCCCGTTTAAACCGACCCAGTTATCGTCGAATCTAGCAAAAACTCCTTGACGGCACAGTTTTTGCACAAGCAGACGCCGCTTTCGGGAAACATTGCGTTTGAAGTGGTCGCTATTTTGGAACTGAAGGAATTTCCAGACAAACTTCAAATTTTGTCTGCTAAAACAACTCTATAATCCTAAACGTGTTCTGCAAATTTCATCAATTTCCCGTTTAAACCGACCGAGTTATCGTCGAATCTAGCAAAAACTCTCTGCCGGAACAGTTTTCGCACAAACAGACGCCGCTTTCGGGAAACATTGCGTCTGAAGTGGTCGCTATTTTGGAACTGAAGGAATTTCCAGACAAACTTCAAATTTTGCTTGCTTAAACAACTCTATATCCCAAACGTGTTCTGCAAATTTCAGCAATTTCCCGTTTAAACCGACCGAGTTATCGTCGAATCTAGCAAAAACTCCTTGCCGGCACAGTTTTCGCATAAGCAGACGCCGCTTTCGGGAAACATTGCGTCTGAAGTGGTCGCTATTTTGGAACTTAACGAATTTCCAGACAAACTTCAAATTTTGTCTGCTAAAACAACTCTATAATCCCAAACGTGTTCTGCAAATTTCAGCAATTTCGCGTTTAAACCGACCGAGTTATCGTCGAATCTAGCAAAAACTCCTTGCGGAAACAATTTTCGCACAAGCAGACGCCGCTTCCGGGAAACATTGCGTTTGAAGTGGTCGCTATTTTTGAACTGAAGGAATTTCCAGACATACTTCAAATTTTGTCTGCTAAAACAACTCTATATCCCAAACGTGTTCTGCAAATTTCAGCAATTTCCCGTTTAAACCGACCGAGTTATCGTCAAATCTAGCAAAAACTCCCTGCCGGAACAGTTTTCGCACAAACAGACGCCGCTTTTGGGA
Organism: Henricia sp. BOLD:AAB3569; assembly: GCA_037783545.1. NCBI lineage: Eukaryota > Metazoa > Echinodermata > Asteroidea > Spinulosida > Echinasteridae > Henricia > Henricia sp. BOLD:AAB3569. The sequence continues at coordinate 6,293 of JBBELK010001200.1, forward strand.
AACATTGCGTCTGAAGTGGTCGCTATTTTGGAACTGAAGGAATTTCCAGACAAACTTCAAATTTTGCTTGCTTAAACAACTCTATATCCCAAACGTGTTCTGCAAATTTCAGCAATTTCCCGTTTAAAGGGCCTGTGACATGCTAAACAACTTTGTGCCTAAGCTTTGCTTCATAATGACGGATTACTTGTTTAACAAGACATACTATTGTTCGTTTGGATGTAAAATCAATAAAAGGTGGCCTTTTTCAACTTTGAAGATTTCATTGCAATAAATCACAGACAGAGGGCGCTGTTTTGAGTGCATCACATAAGGAAGACAGAAGGGAAAAGTTAAGAAAAAACATAAGACTTCAAGTTGGACTTGTGGCAAATTGCTGCAGTTTCTACCCCCAGTTTTGTCATGGCTTACAGCAGGCAACAAGTAAAACAAACTCAAACAGCTATGGATTACAAAAGTTTCAGGAAAATTGAGAAAAAAGTGGAATCTTTTGTGCACAGTCGAATGTAATTTTTCTGTGTTTGCCTCTTGTGACATAGTGACCTTGGTCATGAATATGCATATTTTCATTAGCATAAAAACTAAAAACCTTTGTTTTAACCCCCAAAGCAAGCTCCAAATAGGATTTTTATGACTTTAACTGAGTAGAGTGGTTTTAAAGCATAGATTTCATTGATAAAAATCCTAAATAAGGGGCCCTTTAAACCAACCGAGTTATCGTCGAATCTAGCAAAAACTCCTTGCGGGCACAGTTTTCGCACAAGCAGACGCCGCTTTCGGGAAACATTGCGTTTGAAGTGGTCGCTATTTTGGAACTGAAGGAATTGCCAGACAAACTTCAAATTTTGCTTACTTAAACAACTCTATATCCCAAACGTGTTCTGCAAATTTCAGCAATTTCCCGTTTAAACCGACCGAGTTATCGTCGAATCTAGCAAAAACTCCTTGACGGCACAGTTTTTGCACAAGCAGACGCCGCTTTCGGGAAACATTGCGTCTGAAGTGGTCGCTATTTTGGAACTGAAGGAATTTCAAGACAAACTTCAAATTTTGTCTGCTAAAACAACTCTATATCCCAAACGTGTTCTGCAAATTTCAGCAATTTCCTGTTTAAACCGACCGAGTTATCGTCGCATCTAGCAAAAACTCCTTGCCGGCACAGTTTTCGCATAAGCAGACGCCGCTTTCGGGAAACATTGCGTCTGAAGTGGTCGCTATTTTGGAACTGAAGGAATTTCCAGACAAACTTCAAATTTTGTCTGCTAATTTAAAACAGCTTTTGGGAAACATTGCGTCTGAAGTGGTCGCTATTTTGGAACTGAAGGAATTTCCAGACAAACTTCAAATTTTGCTTGCTTAAACAACTCTATATCCCAAACGTGTTCTGCAAATTTCAGCAATTTCCCGTTTAAACCGACCCAGTTATCGTCGAATCTAGCAAAAACTCCTTGACGGCACAGTTTTTGCACAAGCAGACGCCGCTTTCGGGAAACATTGCGTTTGAAGTGGTCGCTATTTTGGAACTGAAGGAATTTCCAGACAAACTTCAAATTTTGTCTGCTAAAACAACTCTATATCCCAAACGTGTTCTGCAAATTTCAGCAATTTCCCGTTTAAACCGACCGAGTTATCGTCGAATCTAGCAAAAACTCCCTGCCGGAACAGTTTTCGCACAAACAGACGCCGCTTTTGGGAAACATTGCGTCTGAAGTGGTCGCTATTTTGGAACTGAAGGAATTTCCAGACAAACTTCAAATTTTGCTTGCTTAAACAACTCTATATCCCAAACGTGTTCTGCAAATTTCAGCAATTTCCCGTTTAAACCGACCCAGTTATCGTCGAATCTAGCAAAAACTCCTTGACGGCACAGTTTTTGCACAAGCAGACGCCGCTTTCGGGAAACATTGCGTTTGAAGTGGTCGCTATTTTGGAACTGAAGGAATTTCCAGACAAACTTCAAATTTTGTCTGCTAAAACAACTCTATAATCCCAAACGTGTTCTGCAAATTTCAGCAATTTCCCGTTTAAACCGACCGAGTTATCGTCGAATCTAGCAAAAACTCTCTGCCGGAACAGTTTTCGCACAAACAGACGCCGCTTTCGGGAAACATTGCGTCTGAAGTGGTCGCTATTTTGGAACTGAAGGAATTTCCAGACAAACTTCAAATTTTGCTTGCTTAAACAACTCTATATCCCAAAGGTGTTCTGCAAATTTCAGCAATTTCCCGTTTAAACCGACCGAGTTATCGTCGAATCTAGCAAAAACTCCTTGCCGGCACAGTTTTCGCATAAGCAGACGCCGCTTTCGGGAAACATTGCGTCTGAAGTGGTCGCTATTTTGGAACTTAACGAATTTCCAGACAAACTTCAAATTTTGTCTGCTAAAACAACTCTATAATCCCAAACGTGTTCTGCAAATTTCAGCAATTTCCCGTTTAAACCGACCGAGTTATCGTCGAATCTAGCAAAAACTCCTTGCGGAAACAATTTTCGCACAAGCAGACGCCGCTTTCGGGAAACATTGCGTTTGAAGTGGTCGCTATTTTTGAACTGAAGGAATTTCCAGACATACTTCAAATTTTGTCTGCTAAAACAACTCTATATCCCAAACGTGTTCTGCAAATTTCAGCAATTTCCCGTTTAAACCGACCGAGTTATCGTCAAATCTAGCAAAAACTCCCTGCCGGAACAGTTTTCGCACAAACAGACGCCGCTTTTGGGAAACATTGCGTCTGAAGTGGTCGCTATTTTGGAACTGAAGGAATTTCCAGACAAACTTCAAATTTTGCTTGCTTAAACAACTCTATATCCCAAACGTGTTCTGCAAATTTCAGCAATTTCCCGTTTAAAGGGCCTGTGACATGCTAAACAACTTTGTGCCTAAGCTTTGCTTCATAATGACGGATTACTTGTTCAACAAGACATACTATTGTTCGTTTGGATGTAAAATCAATAAAAGGTGGCCTTTTTCAACTTTGAAGATTTCATTGCAATAAATCACAGACAGAGGGCGCTGTTTTGAGTGCATCACATAAGGAAGACAGAAGGGAAAAGTTAAGAAAAAACATAAGACTTCAAGTTGGACTTGTGGCAAATTGCTGCAGTTTCTACCCCCAGTTTTGTCATGGCTTACAGCAGGCAACAAGTAAAACAAACTCAAACAGCTATGGATTACAAAAGTTTCAGGAAAATTGAGAAAAAAGTGGAATCTTTTGTGCACAGTCGAATGTAATTTTTCTGTGTTTGCCTCTTGTGACATAGTGACCTTGGTCATGAATATGCATATTTTCATTAGCATAAAAACTAAAAACCTTTGTTTTAACCCCCAAAGCAAGCTCCAAATAGGATTTTTATGACTTTAACTGAGTAGAGTGGTTTTAAAGCATAGATTTCATTGATAAAAATCCTAAATAAGGGGCCCTTTAAACCAACCGAGTTATCGTCGAATCTAGCAAAAACTCCTTGCGGGCACAGTTTTCGCACAAGCAGACGCCGCTTTCGGGAAACATTGCGTTTGAAGTGGTCGCTATTTTGGAACTGAAGGAATTGCCAGACAAACTTCAAATTTTGCTTCCTTAAACAACTCTATATCCCAAACGTGTTCTGCAAATTTCAGCAATTTCCCGTTTAAACCGACCGAGTTATCGTCGAATCTAGCAAAAACTCCTTGACGGCACAGTTTTTGCACAAGCAGACGCTGCTTTCGGGAAACATTGCGTCTGAAGTGGTCGCTATTTTGGAACTGAAGGAATTTCAAGACAAACTTCAAATTTTGTCTGCTAAAACAACTCTATATCCCAAACGTGTTCTGCAAATTTCAGCAATTTCCTGTTTAAACCGACCGAGTTATCGTCGCATCTATAGCAAAAACTCCTTGCCGGCACAGTTTTCGCATAAGCAGACGCCGCTTTCGGGAAACATTGCGTCTGAAGTGGTCGCTATTTTGGAACTGAAGGAATTTCCAGACAAACTTCAAATTTTGTCTGCTAATTTAAAACAGCTTTTGGGAAACATTGCGTCTGAAGTGGTCGCTATTTTGGAACTGAAGGAATTTCCAGACAAACTTCAAATTTTGCTTGCTTAAACAACTCTATATCCCAAACGTGTTCTGCAAATTTCAGCAATTTCCCGTTTAAACCGACCCAGTTATCGTCGAATCTAGCAAAAACTCCTTGACGGCACAGTTTTTGCACAAGCAGACGCCGCTTTCGGGAAACATTGCGTTTGAAGTGGTCGCTATTTTGGAACTGAAGGAATTTCCAGACAAACTTCAAATTTTGTCTGCTAAAACAACTCTATATCCCAAACGTGTTCTGCAAATTTCAGCAATTTCGCGTTTAAACCGACCGAGTTATCGTCGAATCTAGCAAAAACTCCTTGCGGAAACAATTTTCGCACAAGCAGACGCCGCTTTCGGGAAACATTGCGTTTGAAGTGGTCGCTATTTTTGAACTGAAGGAATTTCCAGACATACTTCAAATTTTGTCTGCTAAAACAACTCTATATACCAAACGTATTCTGCAAATTTCAGCAATTTCCCGTTTAAACCGACCGAGTTATCGTCGAATCTAGCAAAAACTCTCTGCCGGAACAGTTTTCGCACAAACAGACGCCGCTTTTAGGAAACATTGCGTCTGAAGTGGTCGCTATTTTGGAACTGAAGGAATTTCCAGACAAACTTCAAATTTTGCTTGCTTAAACAACTCTATATCCCAAACGTGTTCTGCAAATTTCAGCAATTTCCCGTTTAAACCAACCGAGTTATCGTCGAATCTAGCAAAAACTCCTTGCGGGCACAGTTTTGCACAAGCAGACGCCGCTTTCGGGAAACATTGCGTTTGAAGTGGTCGCTATTTTGGAACTGAAGGAATTTCCAGACAAACTTCAAATTTTGCTTGCTTAAACAACTCTATATTCCAAACGTGTTCTGCAAATTTCAGCAATTTCCCGTTTAAACCGACCGAGTTATCGTCGAATCTAGCAAAAACTCCTTGACGGCACAGTTTTTGCACAAGCAGACGCCGCTTTCGGGAAACATTGCGTTTGAAGTGGTCGCTATTTTGGAACTTAACGAATTTCCAGACAAACTTCAAATTTTGTCTGCTAAAACAACTCTATAATCCCAAACGTGTTCTGCAAATTTCAGCAATTTCGCGTTTAAACCGACCGAGTTATCGTCGAATCTAGCAAAAACTCCTTGCGGAAACAATTTTCGCACAAGCAGACGACGCTTTCGGGAAACATTGCGTTTGAAGTGGTCGCTATTTTTGAACTGAAGGAATTTCCAGACATACTTCAAGTTTTGTCTGCTAAAACAACTCTATATCCCAAACGTGTTCTGCAAATTTCAGCAATTTCCCGTTTAAACCGACCGAGTTATCGTCGAATCTAGCAAAAACTCTCTGCCGGAACAGTTTTCGCACAAACAGACGCCGCTTTCGGGAAACATTGCGTCTGAAGTGGTCGCTATTTTGGAACTGAAGGAATTTCCAGACAAACTTCAAATTTTGCTTGCTTAAACAACTCTATATCCCAAACGTGTTCTGCAAATTTCAGCAATTTCCCGTTTAAACCAACCGAGTTATCGTCGAATCTAGCAAAAACTCCTTGCGGGCACAGTTTTCGCACAAGCAGACGCCGCTTTCGGGAAACATTGCGTTTGAAGTGGTCGCTATTTTGGAACTGAAGGAATTTCCAGACAAACTTCAAATTTTGTCTGCTAAAACAACTCTATATCCCAAACGTGTTCTGCAAATTTCAGCAATTTCCCGTTTAAACCGACCGAGTTATTGTCGAATCTAGCAAAAACTCTCTGCCGGAACAGTTTTCGCACAAACAGACGCCGCTTTCGGGAAACATTGCGTCTGAAGTGGTCGCTATTTTGGAACTGTAGGAATTTCCAGACAAATTTCAAATTTTGCTTGCTTAAACAACTCTATATCCCAAACGTGTTCTGCAAATTTCAGCAATTTCCCGTTTAAACCGACCGAGTTATCGTCGAATCTAGCAAAAACTCCTTGACGGCACAGTTTTTGCACAAGCAGACGCCGCTTTCGGGAAACATTGCGTTTGAAGTGGTCGCTATTTTGGAACTGAAGGAATTTCCAGACAAACTTCAACTTTTGTCTGCTAAAACAACTCTATATCCCAAACGTGTTCTGCAAATTTCAGCAATTTCCCGTTTAAACCGACCGAGTTATCGTCGCATCTAGCAAAAACTCCTTGCCGGCACAGTTTTCGCATAAGCAGACGCCGCTTTCGGGAAACATTGCGTCTGAAGTGGTCGCTATTTTGGAACTTAACGAATTTCCAGACAAACTTCAAATTTTGTCTGCTAAAACAACTCTATATCCCAAACGTGTTCTGCAAATTTCAGCAATTTCGCGTTTAAACCGACCGAGTTATCGTCGAATCTAGCAAAAACTCTCTGCCGGAACAGTTTTCGCACAAACAGACGCCGCTTTCGGCAAACATTGCGTCTGAAGTGGTCGCTATTTTGGAACTGAAGGAATTTCCAGACAAACTTCAAATTTTGCTTGCTTAAACAACTCTATATCCCAAGCGTGTTCTGCAAATTTCAGCAATTTCCCGTTTAAACCAACCGAGTTATCGTCGAATCTAGCAAAAACTCCTTGCGGGCACAGTTTTCGCACAAGCAGACGCCGCTTTCGGGAAACATTGCGTTTGAAGTGGTCGCTATTTTGGAACTGAAGGAATTTCCAGACAAACTTCAAAATTTGCTTGCTTAAACAACTCTATATTCCAAACGTGTTCTGCAAATTTCATCAATTTCGCGTTTAAACCGACCGAGTTATCGTCGAATCTAGCAAAAACTCCTTGCGGAAACAATTTTCGCACAAGCAGACGCCGCTTTCGGGAAACATTGCGTTTGAAGTGGTCGCTATTTTTGAACTGAAGGAATTTCCAGACATACTTCAAATTTTGTCTGCTAAAACAACTCTATATCCCAAACGTGTTCTGCAAATTTCAGCAATTTCCCGTTTAAACCGACCGAGTTATCGTCGAATCTAGCAAAAACTCTCTGCCGGAACAGTTTTCGCACAAACAGACGCCGCTTTCGGGAAACATTGCGTCTGAAGTGGTCGCTATTTTGGAACTGAAGGAATTTCCAGACAAACTTCAAATTTTGCTTGCTTAAACAACTCTATATCCCAAACGTGTTCTGCAAATTTCAGCAATTTCCCGTTTAAACCAACCGAGTTATCGTCGAATCTAGCAAAAACTCCTTGCGGGCACAGTTTTCGCACAAGCAGACGCCGCTTTCGGGAAACATTGCGTTTGAAGTGGTCGCTATTTTGGAACTGAAGGAATTTCCAGACAAACTTCAAATTTTGTCTGCTAAAACAACTCTATATCCCAAACGTGTTCTGCAAATTTCAGCAATTTCCCGTTTAAACCGACCGAGTTATCGCTCAGTTCTACGGCATCATTCAAGTATCTAGGCGTAACAATAAATGACTCACTGACCTGGAATGACCACGTTGATAACACAGTTGCCAAGGCCAATAAGACACTAGGCTTCATATGGCAGCTGGCAGGCGGAGCTTCGACCACGGCCTTAAAATCACTATACCAATCGCTTGTTTTACCAGTACTGGAATATGGCTTACCAGCTTGGTCACCTTACACAGCATCAAATGCCTCAAAACTGGAAAAAGTGCAAAGACGAGCCAGCAGAATGTGTCTACATCAACGCACTAGAGAAATGTCCTATACAGACAGACTGAGAACATTAAACTGGATAAGCTTGGACGCCCGAAAAGAAAGGCACGTAATCTTATTTACAGTGAAGTGCCTTTTTAACCTTGTTGATTGCCCCTCAGTCAAGGCCAATACAACAGTGAATACTCGTCATCAGGACTGTCTCACCTTCAATCACCATTACGCTAGAACTCAAGCCCTTAAAAACACACCCAGCCACGTATTTCCTCGCCTCTGGAGTGGTTTGCCATCACATATTAGGGATTCTTTATTAATTGATTCATTTATACATTTTAAAACCATTTTATCCACCCATTTTTTTTTATCATAGTCACTCACCTTGGAGGGTAAATTGGTTTGACTTCCACAACATACAAAACATATTGAGAATGTATTATGTTTATTTACACAATTATATTTATTTACACAAATTTTGCATGTTATTTATTTACACAATTTTTGCTTGTTTATTTTGAAGTCTTTTTAGTTAATTACATCTGTCGGAATTTCTACCTACCGGTATAGTGTACTGTATATTGTCTGTGTTTGGGTCCGATTCCACCTTAGTTCAACTAAGATTCCCAGTCTTTAGAGGTTGTTCGTTCCTTCATTTTCCACGGGGTGGAGTCGGGCATGAACTAGGCAATATTTGACTAATTTGGCTTACGATGGGCTTATTGTCAATGAGACTTTTGGAATATATTTCTTAACTTTGGTACCATAAATTGATTTTTCTCCTTTCATTTTTTCAACATTTCTTCTTCGCAAGTCATTTATTTATTTGTTCACAGATTCTTTCAGTCTGAAGCACATATTATATTATATTCTGATGTTATTTAAAAACAAAAAACCAAAAAAACCAAAAAAAACAGGACTTGTAGTAATTAATCTTTATTTATTCCTTATTTGAAGATCTCTATTTAATTCTATGTTTGAAATTATGTGTTTCCACTTTGAGTTTGGGTCGACAGGCTTTCGAGCAACAGTGTTTTATTATACTTTTGTCGGCCCTGGCCAGCTTGAATTGGGTTGTTTTGTTTCAGTTAAGTTTTGTTTATTGTATTTATGGTTTGTATGTTTGCACGTTGTAAAATTTGTTGTTGAATGGCCGAATAAATAATAAATAATAATAATAATAATCTAGCAAAAACTCTCTGCCGGAACAGTTTTCGCACAAACAGACGCCGCTTTCGGGAAACATTGCGTTTGAAGTGGTCGCTATTTTGGAACTGAAGGAATTTCCAGACAAACTTCAAATTTTGCTTGCTTAAACAACTCTATATCCCAAACGTGTTCTGCAAATTTCAGCAATTTCCCGTTTAAACCGACCGAGTTATCGTCGAATCTAGCAAAAACTCCTTGACGGCACAGTTTTTGCACAAGCAGACGCCGCTTTCGGGAAACATTGCGTTTGAAGTGGTCGCTATTTTGGAACTGAAGGAATTTCCAGACAAACTTCAACTTTTGTCTGCTAAAACAACTCTATATCCCAAACGTGTTCTGCAAATTTCAGCAATTTCCCGTTTAAACCGACCGAGTTATCGTCGCATCTAGCAAAAACTCCTTGCCGGCACAGTTTTCGCATAAGCAGACGCCGCTTTCGGGAAACATTGCGTTTGAAGTGGTCGCTATTTTTGAACTGAAGGAATTTCCAGACAAACTTCAAATTTTGTCTGCTAAAACAACTCTATATCCCAAACGTGTTCTGCAAATTTCAGCAATTTCCCGTTTAAACCAACCGAGTTATCGTCGAATCTAGCAAAAACTCCTTGCGGGCACAGTTTTCGCACAAGCAGACGCCGCTTTCGGGAAACATTGCGTTTGAAGTGGTCGCTATTTTGGAACTGAAGGAATTTCCAGACAAACTTCAAATTTTGTCTGCTAAAACAACTCTATATCCCAAACGTGTTCTGCAAATTTCAGCAATTTCCCGTTTAAACCGACCGAGTTATCGTCGAATCTAGCAAAAACTCTCTGCCGGAACAGTTTTCGCACAAACAGACGCCGCTTTCGGGAAACATTGCGTCTGAAGTGGTCGCTATTTTGGAACTGAAGGAATTTCCAGACAAACTTCAAATTTTGCTTGCTTAAACAACTCTATATCCCAAACGTGTTCTGCAAATTTCAGCAATTTCCCGTTTAAACCGACCGAGTTATCGTCGAATCTAGCAAAAACTCCTTGACGGCACAGTTTTTGCACAAGCAGACGCCGCTTTCGGGAAACATTGCGTTTGAAGTGGTCGCTATTTTGGAACTGAAGGAATTTCCAGACAAACTTCAAATTTTGCTTGCTTAAACAACTCTATATCCCAAACGTGTTCTGCAAATTTCAGCAATTTCCCGTTTAAACCGACCGAGTTATCGTCGAATCTAGCAAAAACTCCTTGACGGCACAGTTTTTGCACAAGCAGACGCCGCTTTCGGGAAACATTGCGTTTGAAGTGGTCGCTATTTTGGAACTGAAGGAATTTCCAGACAAACTTCAACTTTTGTCTGCTAAAACAACTCTATATCCCAAACGTGTTCTGCAAATTTCAGCAATTTCCCGTTTAAACCGACCGAGTTATCGTCGCATCTAGCAAAAACTCCTTGCCGGCACAGTTTTCGCATAAGCAGACGCCGCTTTCGGGAAACATTGCGTTTGAAGTGGTCGCTATTTTTGAACTGAAGGAATTTCCAGACAAACTTCAAATTTTGTCTGCTAAAACAACTCTATATCCCAAACGTGTTCTGCAAATTTCAGCAATTTCCCGTTTAAACCAACCGAGTTATCGTCGAATCTAGCAAAAACTCCTTGCGGGCACAGTTTTCGCACAAGCAGACGCCGCTTTCGGGAAACATTGCGTTTGAAGTGGTCGCTATTTTGGAACTGAAGGAATTTCCAGACAAACTTCAAATTTTGTCTGCTAAAACAACTCTATATCCCAAACGTGTTCTGCAAATTTCAGCAATTTCCCGTTTAAACCGACCGAGTTATCGTCGAATCTAGCAACAACTCTCTGCCGGAACAGTTTTCGCACAAACAGACGCCGCTTTCGGGAAACATTGCGTCTGAAGTGGTCGCTATTTTGGAACTGAAGGAATTTCCAGACAAACTTCAAATTTTGCTTGCTTAAACAACTCTATATCCCAAACGTGTTCTGCAAATTTCAGCAATTTCCCGTTTAAACCGACCGAGTTATCGTCGAATCTAGCAAAAACTCCTTGACGGCACAGTTTTTGCACAAGCAGACGCCGCTTTCGGGAAACATTGCGTTTGAAGTGGTCGCTATTTTGGAACTGAAGGAATTTCCAGACAAACTTCAACTTTTGTCTGCTAAAACAACTCTATATCCCAAACGTGTTCTGCAAATTTCAGCAATTTTCCGTTTAAACCGACCGAGTTATCGTCGCATCTAGCAAAAACTCCTTGCCGGCACAGTTTTCGCATAAGCAGACGCCGCTTTCGGGAAACATTGCGTTTGAAGTGGTCGCTATTTTTGAACTGAAGGAATTTCCAGACAAACTTCAAATTTTGTCTGCTAAAACAACTCTATATCCCAAACGTGTCCTGCAAATTTCAGCAATTTCCCGTTTAAACCGACCGAGTTATCGTCGAATCTAGCAAAAACTCCTTGCAGGCACAGTTTTCGCACAAGCAGACGCCGCTTTCGGGAAACATTGCGTCTGAAGTGGTCGCTATTTCGGAACTGAAGGAATTTCCAGACAAACTTCAAATTTTGCCTGCTTAAACAACTCTATATCCCAAACGTGTTCTGCAAATTTCAGCAATTTCCCCTTTAAACCGACCGAGTTATCGTCGAATCTAGCAAAAACTCCTTGACGGCACAGTTTTTGCACAAGCAGACGCCGCTTTCGGGAAACATTGCGTTTGAAGTGGTCGCTATTTTGGAACTGAAGGAATTTCCAGACAAACTTCAAATTTTGTCTGCTAAAACAACTCTATATCCCAAACGTGTTCTGCAAATTTCAGCAATTTCCCGTTTAAACCGACCGAGTTATCGTCGAATCTAGCAAAAACTCCTTGACGGCACAGTTTTTGCACAAGCAGACGCCGCTTTCGGGAAACATTGCGTCTGAAGTGGTCGCTATTTTGGAACTGAAGGAATTTCCAAACAAACTTCAAATTTTGCTTGCTTAAACAACTCTATATCCCAAACGTGTTCTGCAAATTTCAGCAATTTCCCGTTTAAACCAACCGAGTTATCGTCGAATCTAGCAAAAACTCCTTGCGGGCACAGTTTTCGCACAAGCAGACGCCGCTTTCGGGAAAAATTGCGTTTGAAGTGGTCGCTATTTTGGAACTGAAGGAATTTCCAGACAAACTTCAAATTTTGCTTGCTTAAACAACTCTATATCCCAAACGTGTTCTGCAAATTTCAGCAATTTCCCGTTTAAACCGACCGAGTTATCGTCGAATCTAGCAAAAACTCCTTGCGGAAACAATTTTCGCACAAGCAGACGCCGCTTTCGGGAAACATTGCGTTTGAAGTGGTCGCTATTTTTGAACTGAAGGAATTTCCAGACAAACTTCAAATTTTGTCTGCTAAAACAACTCTATATCCCAAACGTGTTCTGCAAATTTCAGCAATTTCCCGTTTAAACCGACCGAGTTATCGTCGAATCTAGCAAAAACTCTCTGCCGGAACAGTTTTCGCACAAACAGACGCCGCTTTCGGGAAACATTGCGTCTGAAGTGGTCGCTATTTTGGAACTGAAGGAATTTCCAGACAAACTTCAAATTTTGCTTGCTTAAACAACTCTATATCCCAAACGTGTTCTGCAAATTTCAGCAATTTCCCGTTTAAACCGACCGAGTTATCGTCGAATCTAGCAAAAACTCTCTGCCGGAACAGTTTTCGCACAAACAGACGCCGCTTTCGGGAAACATTGCGTTTGAAGTGGTCGCTATTTTGGAACTGAAGGAATTTCCAGACAAACTTCAAATTTTGCTTGCTTAAACAACTCTATATCCCAAACGTGTTCTGCAAATTTCAGCAATTTCCCGTTTAAACCGACCGAGTTATCGTCGAATCTAGCAAAAACTCCTTGACGGCACAGTTTTTGCACAAGCAGACGCCGCTTTCGGGAAACATTGCGTTTGAAGTGGTCGCTATTTTGGAACTGAAGGAATTTCCAGACAAACTTCAACTTTTGTCTGCTAAAACAACTCTATATCCCAAACGTGTTCTGCAAATTTCAGCAATTTCCCGTTTAAACCGACCGAGTTATCGTCGCATCTAGCAAAAACTCCTTGCCGGCACAGTTTTCGCATAAGCAGACGCCGCTTTCGGGAAACATTGCGTTTGAAGTGGTCGCTATTTTGGAACTGAAGGAATTTCCAGACAAACTTCAAATTTTGTCTGCTAAAACAACTCTATATCCCAAACGTGTTCTGCAAATTTCAGCAATTTCCCGTTTAAACCAACCGAGTTATCGTCGAATCTAGCAAAAACTCCTTGCGGGCACAGTTTTCGCACAAGCAGACGCCGCTTTCGGGAAACATTGCGTTTGAAGTGGTCGCTATTTTGGAACTGAAGGAATTTCCAGACAAACTTCAAATTTTGTCTGCTAAAACAACTCTATATCCCAAACGTGTTCTGCAAATTTCAGCAATTTCCCGTTTAAACCGACCGAGTTATCGTCGAATCTAGCAAAAACTCTCTGCCGGAACAGTTTTCGCACAAACAGACGCCGCTTTCGGGAAACATTGCGTCTGAAGTGGTCGCTATTTTGGAACTGAAGGAATTTCCAGACAAACTTCAAATTTTGCTTGCTTAAACAACTCTATATCCCAAACGTGTTCTGCAAATTTCAGCAATTTCCCGTTTAAACCGACCGAGTTATCGTCGAATCTAGCAAAAACTCATTGACGGCACAGTTTTTGCACAAGCAGACGCCGCTTTCGGGAAACATTGCGTTTGAAGTGGTCGCTATTTTGGAACTGAAGGAATTTCCAGACAAACTTCAACTTTTGTCTGCTAAAACAACTCTATATCCCAAACGTGTTCTGCAAATTTCAGCAATTTTCCGTTTAAACCGACCGAGTTATCGTCGCATCTAGCAAAAACTCCTTGCCGGCACAGTTTTCGCATAAGCAGACGCCGCTTTCGGGAAACATTGCGTTTGAAGTGGTCGCTATTTTTGAACTGAAGGAATTTCCAGACAAACTTCAAATTTTGTCTGCTAAAACAACTCTATATCCCAAACGTGTCCTGCAAATTTCAGCAATTTCCCGTTTAAACCGACCGAGTTATCGTCGAATCTAGCAAAAACTCCTTGCAGGCACAGTTTTCGCACAAGCAGACGCCGCTTTCGGGAAACATTGCGTCTGAAGTGGTCGCTATTTCGGAACTGAAGGAATTTCCAGACAAACTTCAAATTTTGCCTGCTTAAACAACTCTATATCCCAAACGCGTTCTGCAAATTTCAGCAATTTCCCCTTTAAACCGACCGAGTTATCGTCGAATCTAGCAAAAACTCCTTGACGGCACAGTTTTTGCACAAGCAGACGCCGCTTTCGGGAAACATTGCGTTTGAAGTGGTCGCTATTTTGGAACTGAAGGAATTTCCAGACAAACTTCAAATTTTGTCTGCTAAAACAACTCTATATCCCAAACGTGTTCTGCAAATTTCAGCAATTTCCCGTTTAAACCGACCGAGTTATCGTCGAATCTAGCAAAAACTCCTTGACGGCACAGTTTTTGCACAAGCAGACGCCGCTTTCGGGAAACATTGCGTTTGAAGTGGTCGCTATTTTGGAACTGAAGGAATTTCCAGACAAACTTCAACTTTTGTCTGCTAAAACAACTCTATATCCCAAACGTGTTCTGCAAATTTCAGCAATTTCCCGTTTAAACCGACCGAGTTATCGTCGAATCTAGCAAAAACTCTCTGCCGGAACAGTTTTCGCACAAACAGACGCCGCTTTCGGGAAACATTGCGTCTGAAGTGGTCGCTATTTTGGAACTGAAGGAATTTCCAGACAAACTTCAAATTTTGCTTGCTTAAACAACTCTATATCCCAAACGTGTTCTGCAAATTTCAGCAATTTCCCGTTTAAACCAACCGAGTTATCGTCGAATCTAGCAAAAACTCCTTGCGGGCACAGTTTTCGCACAAGCAGACGCCGCTTTCGGGAAAAATTATGAAGTGGTCGCTATTTTGGAACTGAAGGAATTTCCAGACAAACTTCAAATTTTGCTTGCTTAAACAACTCTATATCCCAAACGTGTTCTGCAAATTTCAGCAATTTCCCGTTTAAACCGACCGAGTTATCGTCGAATCTAGCAAAAACTCCTTGACGGCACAGTTTTTGCACAAGCAGACGCCGCTTTCGGGAAACATTGCGTTTGAAGTGGTCGCTATTTTGGAACTGAAGGAATTTCCAGACAAACTTCAAATTTTGTCTGCTAAAACAACTCTATATCCCAAACGTGTTCTGCAAATTTCACCAATTTCCCGTTTAAACCGACCGAGTTATCGTCGCATCTAGCAAAAACTCCTTGCCGGCACAGTTTTCGCATAAGCAGACGCCGCTTTCGGGAAACATTGCGTTTGAAGTAGTCGCTATTTTTGAACTGAAGGAATTTCCAGACAAACTTCAAATTTTGTCTGCTAAAACAACTCTATATCCCAAACGTGTTCTGCAAATTTTACCAATTTCCCGTTTAAACAGACCGAGTTATCGTCGAATCTAGCAAAAACTCTCTGCCGGAACAGTTTTCGCACAAACAGACGCCGCTTTCGGGAAACATTGCGTCTGAAGTGGTCGCTATTTTGGAACTGAAGGAATTTCCAGACAAACTTCAAATTTTGCTTGCTTAAACAACTCTATATCCCAAACGTGTTCTGCAAATTTCAGCAATTTCCCGTTTAAACCGACCGAGTTATCGTCGAATCTAGCAAAAACTCCTTGACGGCACAGTTTTTGCACAAGCAGACGCCGCTTTCGGGAAACATTGCGTTTGAAGTGGTCGCTATTTTGGAACTGAAGGAATTTCCAGACAAACTTCAACTTTTGTCTGCTAAAACAACTCTATATCCCAAACGTGTTCTGCAAATTTCAGCAATTTCCCGTTTAAACCGACCGAGTTATCGTCGCATCTAGCAAAAACTCCTTGCCGGCACAGTTTTCGCATAAGCAGACGCCGCTTTCGGGAAACATTGCGTTTGAAGTGGTCGCTATTTTTGAACTGAAGGAATTTCCAGACAAACTTCAACTTTTGTCTGCTAAAACAACTCTATCTCAAACGTGTTCTGCAAATTTCAGCAATTTCCCGTTTAAACCGACCGAGTTATCGTCGAATCTAGCAAAAACTCCTTGCCGGCACAGTTTTCGCATAAGCAGACGCCGCTTTCGGGAAACATTGCGTCTGAAGTGGTCGCTATTTTGGAACTTAACGAATTTCCAGACAAACTTCAAATTTTGTCTGCTAAAACAACTCTATATCCCAAACGTGTTCTGCAAATTTCAGCAATTTCGCGTTTAAACCGACCGAGTTATCGTCGAATCTAGCAAAAACTCTCTGCCGGAACAGTTTTCGCACAAACAGACGCCGCTTTCGGGAAACATTGCGTCTGAAGTGGTCGCTATTTTGGAACTGAAGGAATTTCCAGACAAACTTCAAATTTTGCTTGCTTAAACAACTCTATATCCCAAACGTGTTCTGCAAATTTCAGCAATTTCCCGTTTAAACCAACCGAGTTATCGTCGAATCTAACAAAAACTCCTTGCGGGCACAGTTTTCGCACAAGCAGACGCCGCTTTCGGGAAACATTGCGTTTGAAGTGGTCGCTATTTTGGAACTGAAGGAATTTCCAGACAAACTTCAAATTTTGCTTGCTTAAACAACTCTATATTCCAAACGTGTTCTGCAAATTTCAGCAATTTCGCGTTTAAACCGACCGAGTTATCGTCGAATCTAGCAAAAACTCCTTGCGGAAACAATTTTCGCACAAGCAGACGCCGCTTTCGGGAAACATTGCGTTTGAAGTGGTCGCTATTTTTGAACTGAAGGAATTTCCAGACATACTTCAAATTTTGTCTGCTAAAACAACTCTATATCCCAAACGTGTTCTGCAAATTTCAGCAATTTCCCGTTTAAACCGACCGAGTTATCGTCGAATCTAGCAAAAACTCCTTGACGGCACAGTTTTCGCACAAGCAGACGCCGCTTTCGGGAAACATTGCGTTTGAAGTGGTCGCTATTTTGGAACTGAAGGAATTTCCAGACAAACTTCAACTTTTGTCTGCTAAAACAACTCTATATCCCAAACGTGTTCTGCAAATTTCAGCAATTTCCCGTTTAAACCGACCGAGTTATCGTCGCATCTAGCAAAAACTCCTTGCCGGCACAGTTTTCGCATAAGCAGACGCCGCTTTCGGGAAACATTGCGTTTGAAGTGGTCGCTATTTTTGAACTGAAGGAATTTCCAGACAAACTTCAAATTTTGTCTGCTAAAACAACTCTATATCCCAAACGTGTTCTGCAAATTTCAGCAATTTCCCGTTTAAACCGACCGAGTTATCGTCGAATCTAGCAAAAACTCTCTGCCGGAACAGTTTTCGCACAAACAGACGCCGCTTTCGGGAAACATTGCGTCTGAAGTGGTCGCTATTTTGGAACTGAAGGAATTTCCAGACAAACTTCAAATTTTGCTTGCTTAAACAACTCTATATCCCAAACGTGTTCTGCAAATTTCAGCAATTTCCCGTTTAAACCGACCGAGTTATCGTCGAATCTAGCAAAAACTCCTTGACGGCACAGTTTTTGCACAAGCAGACGCCGCTTTCGGGAAACATTGCGTTTGAAGTGGTCGCTATTTTGGAACTGAAGGAATTTCCAGACAAACTTCAACTTTTGTCTGCTAAAACAACTCTATATCCCAAACGTGTTCTGCAAATTTCAGCAATTTCCCGTTTAAACCGACCGAGTTATCGTCGCATCTAGCAAAAACTCCTTGCCGGCACAGTTTTCGCATAAGCAGACGCCGCTTTCGGGAAACATTGCGTTTGAAGTGGTCGCTATTTTTGAACTGAAGGAATTTCCAGACAAACTTCAAATTTTGTCTGCTAAAACAACTCTATATCCCAAACGTGTCCTGCAAATTTCAGCAATTTCCCGTTTAAACCGACCGAGTTATCGTCGAATCTAGCAAAAACTCCTTGCAGGCACAGTTTTCGCACAAGCAGACGCCGCTTTCGGGAAACATTGCGTCTGAAGTGGTCGCTATTTCGGAACTGAAGGAATTTCCAGACAAACTTCAAATTTTGCCTGCTTAAACAACTCTATATCCCAAACGTGTTCTGCAACTTTCAGCAATTTCCCCTTTAAACCGACCGAGTTATCGTCGAATCTAGCAAAAACTCCTTGACGGCACAGTTTTTGCACAAGCAGACGCCGCTTTCGGGAAACATTGCGTTTGAAGTGGTCGCTATTTTGGAACTGAAGGAATTTCCAGACAAACTTCAAATTTTGTCTGCTAAAACAACTCTATATCCCAAACGTGTTCTGCAAATTTCAGCAATTTCCCGTTTAAACCGACCGAGTTATCGTCGAATCTAGCAAAAACTCCTTGACGGCACAGTTTTTGCACAAGCAGACGCCGCTTTCGGGAAACATTGCGTTTGAAGTGGTCGCTATTTTGGAACTGAAGGAATTTCCAGACAAACTTCAACTTTTGTCTGCTAAAACAACTCTATATCCCAAACGTGTTCTGCAAATTTCAGCAATTTCCCGTTTAAACCGACCGAGTTATCGTCGAATCTAGCAAAAACTCTCTGCCGGAACAGTTTTCGCACAAACAGACGCCGCTTTCGGGAAACATTGCGTCTGAAGTGGTCGCTATTTTGGAACTGGAGGAATTTCCAGACAAACTTCAAATTTTGCTTGCTTAAACAACTCTATATCCCAAACGTGTTCTGCAAATTTCAGCAATTTCCCGTTTAAACCAACCGAGTTATCGTCGAATCTAGCAAAAACTCCTTGCGGGCACAGTTTTCGCACAAGCAGACGCCGCTTTCGGGAAAAATTGCGTTTGAAGTGGTCGCTATTTTGGAACTGAAGGAATTTCCAGACAAACTTCAAATTTTGCTTGCTTAAACAACTCTATATCCCAAACGTGTTCTGCAAATTTCAGCAATTTCCCGTTTAAACCGACCGAGTTATCGTCGAATCTAGCAAAAACTCCTTGACGGCACAGTTTTTGCACAAGCAGACGCCGCTTTCGGGAAACATTGCGTTTGAAGTGGTCGCTATTTTGGTACTGAAGGAATTTCCAGACAAACTTCAAATTTTGTCTGCTAAAACAACTCTATATCCCAAACGTGTTCTGCAAATTTCACCAATTTCCCGTTTAAACCGACCGAGTTATCGTCGCATCTAGCAAAAACTCCTTGCCGGCACAGTTTTCGCATAAGCAGACGCCGCTTTCGGGAAACATTGCGTTTGAAGTAGTCGCTATTTTTGAACTGAAGGAATTTCCAGACAAACTTCAAATTTTGTCTGCTAAAACAACTCTATATCCCAAACGTGTTCTGCAAATTTTACCAATTTCCCGTTTAAACAGACCGAGTTATCGTCGAATCTAGCAAAAACTCTCTGCCGGAACAGTTTTCGCACAAACAGACGCCGCTTTCGGGAAACATTGCGTCTGAAGTGGTCGCTATTTTGGAACTGAAGGAATTTACAGACAAACTTCAAATTTTGCTTGCTTAAACAACTCTATATCCCAAACGTGTTCTGCAAATTTCAGCAATTTCCCGTTTAAACCAACCGAGTTATCGTCGAATCTAGCAAAAACTCCTTGCGGGCACAGTTTTCGCACAAGCAGACGCCGCTTTCGGGAAACATTGCGTTTGAAGTGGTCGCTATTTTGGAACTGAAGGAATTTCCAGACAAACTTCAAATTTTGCTTGCTTAAACAACTCTATATTCCAAACGTGTTCTGCAAATTTCAGCAATTTCGCGTTTAAACCGACCGAGTTATCGTCGAATCTATAGCAAAAACTCCTTGCGGAAACAATTTTCGCACAAGCAGACGCCGCTTTCGGGAAACATTGCGTTTGAAGTGGTCGCTATTTTGGAACTGAAGGAATTTCCCGACAAACTTCAACTTTTGTCTGCTAAAACAACTCTATATCCCAAACGTGTTCTGCAAATTTCAGCAATTTCCCGTTTAAACCGACCGAGTTATCGTCGCATCTAGCAAAAACTCCTTGCCGGCACAGTTTTCGCATAAGCAGACGCCGCTTTCGGGAAACATTGCGTTTGAAGTGGTCGCTATTTTTGAACTGAAGGAATTTCCAGACAAACTTCAAATTTTGTCTGCTAAAACAACTCTATATCCCAAACGTGTTCTGCAAATTTCAGCAATTTCCCGTTTAAACCAACCGAGTTATCGTCGAATCTAGCAAAAACTCCTTGCGGGCACAGTTTTCGCACAAGCAGACGCCGCTTTCGGGAAACATTGCGTTTGAAGTGGTCGCTATTTTGGAACTGAAGGAATTTCCAGACAAACTTCAAATTTTGTCTGCTAAAACAACTCTATATCCCAAACGTGTCCTGCAAATTTCAGCAATTTCCCGTTTAAACCGACCGAGTTATCGTCGAATCTAGCAAAAACTCCTTGCAGGCACAGTTTTCGCACAAGCAGACGCCGCTTTCGGGAAACATTGCGTCTGAAGTGGTCGCTATTTCGGAACTGAAGGAATTTCCAGACAAACTTCAAATTTTGCCTGCTTAAACAGCTCTATATCCCAAACGTGTTCTGCAAATTTCTGCAATTTCCCCTTTAAACCGACCGAGTTATCGTCGAATCTAGCAAAAACTCCTTGACGGCACAGTTTTTGCACAAGCAGACGCCGCTTTCGGGAAACATTGCGTTTGAAGTGGTCGCTATTTTGGAACTGAAGGAATTTCCAGACAAACTTCAAATTTTGTCTGCTAAAACAACTCTATATCCCAAACGTGTTCTGCAAATTTCAGCAATTTCCCGTTTAAACCGACCGAGTTATCGTCGAATCTAGCAAAAACTCCTTGACGGCACAGTTTTTGCACAAGCAGACGCCGCTTTCGGGAAAAATTGCGTTTGAAGTGGTCGCTATTTTGGAACTGAAGGAATTTCCAGACAAACTTCAAATTTTGTCTGCTAAAACAACTCTATATCCCAAACGTGTTCTGCAAATTTCACCAATTTCCTGTTTAAACCGACCGAGTTATCGTCGCATCTAGCAAAAACTCCTTGCCGGCACAGTTTTCGCATAAGCAGACGCCGCTTTCGGGAAACATTGCGTTTGAAGTAGTCGCTATTTTTGAACTGAAGGAATTTCCAGACAAACTTCAAATTTTGTCTGCTAAAACAACTCTATATCCCAAACGTGTTCTGCAAATTTTACCAATTTCCCGTTTAAACAGACCGAGTTATCGTCGAATCTAGCAAAAACTCTCTGCCGGAACAGTTTTCGCACAAACAGACGCCGCTTTCGGGAAACATTGCGTCTGAAGTGGTCGCTATTTTGGAACTGAAGGAATTTCCAGACAAACTTCAAATTTTGCTTGCTTAAACAACTCTATATCCCAAACGTGTTCTGCAAATTTCAGCAATTTCCCGTTTAAACCGACCGAGTTATCGTCGAATCTAGCAAAAACTCCTTGACGGCACAGTTTTTGCACAAGCAGACGCCGCTTTCGGGAAACATTGCGTTTGAAGTGGTCGCTATTTTGGAACTGAAGGAATTTCCAGACAAACTTCAACTTTTGTCTGCTAAAACAACTCTATATCCCAAACGTGTTCTGCAAATTTCAGCAATTTCCCGTTTAAACCGACCGAGTTATCGTCGCATCTAGCAAAAACTCCTTGCCGGCACAGTTTTCGCATAAGCAGACGCCGCTTTCGGGAAACATTGCGTTTGAAGTGGTCGCTATTTTTGAACTGAAGGAATTTCCAGACAAACTTCAACTTTTTGTCTGCTAAAACAACTCTATCTCAAACGTGTTCTGCAAATTTCAGCAATTTCCCGTTTAAACCGACCGAGTTATCGTCGAATCTAGCAAAAACTCCTTGCCGGCACAGTTTTCGCATAAGCAGACGCCGCTTTCGGGAAACATTGCGTCTGAAGTGGTCGCTATTTTGGAACTTAACGAATTTCCAGACAAACTTCAAATTTTGTCTGCTAAAACAACTCTATATCCCAAACGTGTTCTGCAAATTTCAGCAATTTCGCGTTTAAACCGACCGAGTTATCGTCGAATCTAGCAAAAACTCTCTGCCGGAACAGTTTTCGCACAAACAGACGCCGCTTTCGGGAAACATTGCGTCTGAAGTGGTCGCTATTTTGGAACTGAAGGAATTTCCAGACAAACTTCAAATTTTGCTTGCTTAAACAACTCTATATCCCAAACGTGTTCTGCAAATTTCAGCAATTTCCCGTTTTAAACCAACCGAGTTATCGTCGAATCTAGCAAAAACTCCTTGCGGGCACAGTTTTCGCACAAGCAGACGCCGCTTTCGGGAAACATTGCGTTTGAAGTGGTCGCTATTTTGGAACTGAAGGAATTTCCAGACATACTTCAAATTTTGTCTGCTAAAACAACTCTATATCCCAAACGTGTTCTGCAAATTTCAGCAATTTCCCGTTTAAACCGACCGAGTTATCGTCGAATCTAGCAAAAACTCTCTGCGGAACAGTTTTCGCACAAACAGACGCCGCTTTCGGGAAACATTGCGTCTGAAGTGGTCGCTATTTTGGAACTGAAGGAATTTCCAGACAAACTTCAAATTTTGCTTGCTTAAACAACTCTATATCCCAAACGTGTTCTGCAAATTTCAGCAATTTCCCGTTTAAACCAACCGAGTTATCGTCGAATCTAGCAAAAACTCCTTGCGGCACAGTTTTCGCACAAGCAGACGCCGCTTTCGGGAAACATTGCGTTTGAAGTGGTCGCTATTTTGGAACTGAAGGAATTTCCAGACAAACTTCAAATTTTGTCTGCTAAAACAACTCTATATCCCAAACGTGTTCTGCAAATTTCAGCAATTTCCCGTTTAAACCGACCGAGTTATCGTCGAATCTAGCAAAAACTCTCTGCCGGAACAGTTTTCGCACAAACAGACGCCGCTTTCGGGAAACATTGCGTCTGAAGTGGTCGCTATTTTGGAACTGAAGGAATTTCCAGACAAACTTCAAATTTTGCTTGCTTAAACAACTCTATATCCCAAACGTGTTCTGCAAATTTCAGCAATTTCCCGTTTAAACCGACCGAGTTATCGTCGAATCTAGCAAAAACTCCTTGACGGCACAGTTTTTGCACAAGCAGACGCCGCTTTCGGGAAACATTGCGTTTGAAGTGGTCGCTATTTTGGAACTGAAGGAATTTCCAGACAAACTTCAACTTTTGTCTGCTAAAACAACTCTATATCCCAAACGTGTTCTGCAAATTTCAGCAATTTCCCGTTTAAACCGACCGAGTTATCGTCGCATCTAGCAAAAACTCCTTGCCGGCACAGTTTTCGCATAAGCAGACGCCGCTTTCGGGAAACATTGCGTTTGAAGTGGTCGCTATTTTTGAACTGAAGGAATTTCCAGACAAACTTCAAATTTTGTCTGCTAAAACAACTCTATATCCCAAACGTGTTCTGCAAATTTCAGCAATTTCCCGTTTAAACCAACCGAGTTATCGTCGAATCTAGCAAAAACTCCTTGTGGGCACAGTTTTCGCACAAGCAGACGCCGCTTTCGGGAAACATTGCGTTTGAAGTGGTCGCTATTTTGGAACTGAAGGAATTTCCAGACAAACTTCAAATTTTGTCTGCTAAAACAACTCTATATCCCAAACGTGTTCTGCAAATTTCAGCAATTTCCCGTTTAAACCGACCGAGTTATCGTCGAATCTAGCAAAAACTCTCTGCCGGAACAGTTTTCGCACAAACAGACGCCGCTTTCGGGAAACATTGCGTCTGAAGTGGTCGCTATTTTGGAACTGAAGGAATTTCCAGACAAACTTCAACTTTTGTCTGCTAAAACAACTCTATATCCCAAACGTGTTCTGCAAATTTCAGCAATTTCCCGTTTAAACCGACCGAGTTATCGTCGCATCTAGCAAAAACTCCTTGCCGGCACAGTTTTCGCATAAGCAGACGCCGCTTTCGGGAAACATTGCGTTTGAAGTGGTCGCTATTTTTGAACTGAAGGAATTTCCAGACAAACTTCAAATTTTGTCTGCTAAAACAACTCTATATCCCAAACGTGTCCTGCAAATTTCAGCAATTTCCCGTTTAAACCGACCGAGTTATCGTCGAATCTAGCAAAAACTCCTTGCAGGCACAGTTTTCGCACAAGCAGACGCCGCTTTCGGGAAACATTGCGTCTGAAGTGGTCGCTATTTCGGAACTGAAGGAATTTCCAGACAAACTTCAAATTTTGCCTGCTTAAACAACTCTATATCCCAAACGTGTTCTGCAAATTTCAGCAATTTCCCCTTTAAACCGACCGAGTTATCGTCGAATCTAGCAAAAACTCCTTGACGGCACAGTTTTTGCACAAGCAGACGCCGCTTTCGGGAAACATTGCGTTTGAAGTGGTCGCTATTTTGGAACAGAAGGAATTTCCAGACAAACTTCAAATTTTGTCTGCTAAAACAACTCTATATCCCAAACGTGTTCTGCAAATTTCAGCAATTTCCCGTTTAAAACCGACCGAGTTATCGTCGAATCTAGCAAAAACTCCTTGACGGCACAGTTTTTGCACAAGCAGACGCCGCTTTCGGGAAACATTGCGTTTGAAGTGGTCGCTATTTTGGAACTGAAGGAATTTCCAGACAAACTTCAACTTTTGTCTGCTAAAACAACTCTATATCCCAAACGTGTTCTGCAAATTTCAGCAATTTCCCGTTTAAACCGACCGAGTTATCGTCGAATCTAGCAAAAACTCTCTGCCGGAACAGTTTTCGCACAAACAGACGCCGCTTTCGGGAAACATTGCGTCTGAAGTGGTCGCTATTTTGGAACTGAAGGAATTTCCAGACAAACTTCAAATTTTGCTTGCTTAAACAACTCTATATCCCAAACGTGTTCTGCAAATTTCAGCAATTTCCCGTTTAAACCAACCGAGTTATCGTCGAATCTAGCAAAAACTCCTTGCGGGCACAGTTTTCGCACAAGCAGACGCCGCTTTCGGGAAAAATTGCGTTTGAAGTGGTCGCTATTTTGGAACTGAAGGAATTTCCAGACAAACTTCAAATTTTGCTTGCTTAAACAACTCTATATCCCAAACGTGTTCTGCAAATTTCAGCAATTTCCCGTTTAAACCGACCGAGTTATCGTCGAATCTAGCAAAAACTCCTTGACGGCACAGTTTTTGCACAAGCAGACGCCGCTTTCGGGAAACATTGCGTTTGAAGTGGTCGCTATTTTGGTACTGAAGGAATTTCCAGACAAACTTCAAATTTTGTCTGCTAAAACAACTCTATATCCCAAACGTGTTCTGCAAATTTCAGCAATTTCCCGTTTAAACCGACCGAGTTATCGTCGCATCTAGCAAAAACTCCTTGCCGGCACAGTTTTCGCATAAGCAGACGCCGCTTTCGGGAAACATTGCGTTTGAAGTAGTCGCTATTTTTGAACTGAAGGAATTTCCAGACAAACTTCAAATTTTGTCTGCTAAAACAACTCTATATCCCAAACGTGTTCTGCAAATTTTACCAATTTCCCGTTTAAACAGACCGAGTTATCGTCGAATCTAGCGAAAACTCTCTGCCGGAACAGTTTTCGCACAAACAGACGCCGCTTTCGGGAAACATTGCGTCTGAAGTGGTCGCTATTTTGGAACTGAAGGAATTTACAGACAAACTTCAAATTTTGCTTGCTTAAACAACTCTATATCCCAAACGTGTTCTGCAAATTTCAGCAATTTCCCGTTTAAACCAACCGAGTTATCGTCGAATCTAGCAAAAACTCCTTGCGGGCACAGTTTTCGCACAAGCAGACGCCGCTTTCGGGAAACATTGCGTTTGAAGTGGTCGCTATTTTGGAACTGAAGGAATTTCCAGACAAACTTCAAATTTTGCTTGCTTAAACAACTCTATATTCCAAACGTGTTCTGCAAATTTCAGCAATTTCGCGTTTAAACCGACCGAGTTATCGTCGAATCTAGCAAAAACTCCTTGCGGAAACAATTTTCGCACAAGCAGACGCCGCTTTCGGGAAACATTGCGTTTGAAGTGGTCGCTATTTTTGAACTGAAGGAATTTCCAGACATACTTCAAATTTTGTCTGCTAAAACAACTCTATATCCCAAACGTGTTCTGCAAATTTCAGCAATTTCCCGTTTAAACCGACCGAGTTATCGTCGAATCTAGCAAAAACTCTCTGCCGGAACAGTTTTCGCACAAACAGACGCCGCTTTCGGGAAACATTGCGTCTGAAGTGGTCGCTATTTTGGAACTGAAGGAATTTCCAGACAAACTTCAAATTGTGCTTGCTTAAACAACTCTATATCCCAAACGTGTTCTGCAAATTTCAGCAATTTCCCGTTTAAACCAACCGAGTTATCGTCGAATCTAGCAAAAACTCCTTGCGGGCACAGTTTTCGCACAAGCAGACGCCGCTTTCGGGAAACATTGCGTTTGAAGTGGTCGCTATTTTGGAACTGAAGGAATTTCCAGACAAACTTCAAATTTTGTCTGCTAAAACAACTCTATATCCCAAACGTGTTCTGCAAATTTCAGCAATTTCCCGTTTAAACCGACCGAGTTATCGTCGAATCTAGCAAAAACTCCTTGACGGCACAGTTTTTGCACAAGCAGACGCCGCTTTCGGGAAACATTGCGTTTGAAGTGGTCGCTATTTTGGAACTGAAGGAATTTCCCGACAAACTTCAACTTTTGTCTGCTAAAACAACTCTATATCCCAAACGTGTTCTGCAAATTTCAGCAATTTCCCGTTTAAACCGACCGAGTTATCGTCGCATCTAGCAAAAACTCCTTGCCGGCACAGTTTTCGCATAAGCAGACGCCGCTTTCGGGAAACATTGCGTTTGAAGTGGTCGCTATTTTTGAACTGAAGGAATTTCCAGACAAACTTCAAATTTTGTCTGCTAAAACAACTCTATATCCCAAACGTGTCCTGCAAATTTCAGCAATTTCCCGTTTAAACCGACCGAGTTATCGTCGAATCTAGCAAAAACTCCTTGCAGGCACAGTTTTCGCACAAGCAGACGCCGCTTTCGGGAAACATTGCGTCTGAAGTGGTCGCTATTTCGGAACTGAAGGAATTTCCAGACAAACTTCAAATTTTGTCTGCTAAAACAACTCTATATCCCAAACGTGTTCTGCAAATTTCAGCAATTTCCCGTTTAAACCGACCGAGTTATCGTCGAATCTAGCAAAAACTCCTTGACGGCACAGTTTTTGCACAAGCAGACGCCGCTTTCGGGAAAAATTGCGTTTGAAGTGGTCGCTATTTTGGAACTGAAGGAATTTCCAGACAAACTTCAAATTTTGTCTGCTAAAACAACTCTATATCCCAAACGTGTTCTGCAAATTTCACCAATTTCCCGTTTAAACCGACCGAGTTATCGTCGCATCTAGCAAAAACTCCTTGCCGGCACAGTTTTCGCATAAGCAGACGCCGCTTTCGGGAAACATTGCGTTTGAAGTAGTCGCTATTTTTGAACTGAAGGAATTTCCAGACAAACTTCAAATTTTGTCTGCTAAAACAACTCTATATCCCAAACGTGTTCTGCAAATTTTACCAATTTCCCGTTTAAACAGACCGAGTTATCGTCGAATCTAGCAAAAACTCTCTGCCGGAACAGTTTTCGCACAAACAGACGCCGCTTTCGGGAAACATTGCGTCTGAAGTGGTCGCTATTTTGGAACTGAAGGAATTTCCAGACAAACTTCAAATTTTGCTTGCTTAAACAACTCTATATCCCAAACGTGTTCTGCAAATTTCAGCAATTTCCCGTTTAAACCGACCGAGTTATCGTCGAATCTAGCAAAAACTCCTTGACGGCACAGTTTTTGCACAAGCAGACGCCGCTTTCGGGAAACATTGCGTTTGAAGTGGTCGCTATTTTGGAACTGAAGGAATTTCCAGACAAACTTCAACTTTTGTCTGCTAAAACAACTCTATATCCCAAACGTGTTCTGCAAATTTCAGCAATTTCCCGTTTAAACCGACCGAGTTATCGTCGCATCTAGCAAAAACTCCTTGCCGGCACAGTTTTCGCATAAGCAGACGCCGCTTTCGGGAAACATTGCGTTTGAAGTGGTCGCTATTTTTGAACTGAAGGAATTTCCAGACAAACTTCAACTTTTGTCTGCTAAAACAACTCTATCTCAAACGTGTTCTGCAAATTTCAGCAATTTCCCGTTTAAACCGACCGAGTTATCGTCGAATCTAGCAAAAACTCCTTGCCGGCACAGTTTTCGCATAAGCAGACGCCGCTTTCGGGAAACATTGCGTCTGAAGTGGTCGCTATTTTGGAACTTAACGAATTTCCAGACAAACTTCAAATTTTGTCTGCTAAAACAACTCTATATCCCAAACGTGTTCTGCAAATTTCAGCAATTTCGCGTTTAAACCGACCGAGTTATCGTCGAATCTAGCAAAAACTCTCTGCCGGAACAGTTTTCGCACAAACAGACGCCGCTTTCGGGAAACATTGCGTCTGAAGTGGTCGCTATTTTGGAACTGAAGGAATTTCCAGACAAACTTCAAATTTTGCTTGCTTAAACAACTCTATATCCAAACGTGTTCTGCAAATTTCAGCAATTTCCCGTTTAAACCAACCGAGTTATCGTCGAATCTAGCAAAAACTCCTTGCGGGCACAGTTTTCGCACAAGCAGACGCCGCTTTCGGGAAACATTGCGTTTGAAGTGGTCGCTATTTTGGAACTGAAGGAATTTCCAGACAAACTTCAAATTTTGCTTGCTTAAACAACTCTATATTCCAAACGTGTTCTGCAAATTTCAGCAATTTCGCGTTTATACCGACCGAGTTATCGTCGAATCTAGCAAAAACTCCTTGCGGAAACAATTTTCGCACAAGCAGACGCCGCTTTCGGGAAACATTGCGTTTGAAGTGGTCGCTATTTTTGAACTGAAGGAATTTCCAGACATACTTCAAATTTTGTCTGCTAAAACAACTCTATATCCCAAACGTGTTCTGCAAATTTCAGCAATTTCCCGTTTAAACCGACCGAGTTATCGTCGAATCTAGCAAAAACTCTCTGCCGGAACAGTTTTCGCACAAACAGACGCCGCTTTCGGGAAACATTGCGTCTGAAGTGGTCGCTATTTTGGAACTGAAGGAATTTCCAGACAAACTTCAAATTTTGCTTGCTTAAACAACTCTATATCCCAAACGTGTTCTGCAAATTTCAGCAATTTCCCGTTTAAACCAACCGAGTTATCGTCGAATCTAGCAAAAACTCCTTGCGGGCACAGTTTTCGCACAAGCAGACGCCGCTTTCGGGAAACATTGCGTTTGAAGTGGTCGCTATTTTGGAACTGAAGGAATTTCCAGACAAACTTCAAATTTTGTCTGCTAAAACAACTCTATATCCCAAACGTGTTCTGCAAATTTCAGCAATTTCCCGTTTAAACCGACCGAGTTATCGTCGAATCTAGCAAAAACTCTCTGCCGGAACAGTTTTCGCACAAACAGACGCCGCTTTCGGGAAACATTGCGTCTGAAGTGGTCGCTATTTTGGAACTGAAGGAATTTCCAGACAAACTTCAAATTTTGCTTGCTTAAACAACTCTATATCCCAAACGTGTTCTGCAAATTTCAGCAATTTCCCGTTTAAACCGACCGAGTTATCGTCGAATCTAGCAAAAACTCCTTGACGGCACAGTTTTTGCACAAGCAGACGCCGCTTTCGGGAAACATTGCGTTTGAAGTGGTCGCTATTTTGGAACTGAAGGAATTTCCAGACAAACTTCAACTTTTGTCTGCTAAAACAACTCTATATCCCAAACGTATTCTGCAAATTTCAGCAATTTCCCGTTTAAACCGACCGAGTTATCGTCGCATCTAGCAAAAACTCCTTGCCGGCACAGTTTTCGCATAAGCAGACGCCGCTTTCGGGAAACATTGCGTTTGAAGTGGTCGCTATTTTTGAACTGAAGGAATTTCCAGACAAACTTCAACTTTTGTCTGCTAAAACAACTCTATCTCAAACGTGTTCTGCAAATTTCAGCAATTTCCCGTTTAAACCGACCGAGTTATCGTCGAATCTAGCAAAAACTCCTTGCCGGCACAGTTTTCGCATAAGCAGACGCCGCTTTCGGGAAACATTGCGTCTGAAGTGGTCGCTATTTTGGAACTTAACGAATTTCCAGACAAACTTCAAATTTTGTCTGCTAAAACAACTCTATATCCCAAACGTGTTCTGCAAATTTCAGCAATTTCGCGTTTAAACCGACCGAGTTATCGTCGAATCTAGCAAAAACTCTCTGCCGGAACAGTTTTCGCACAAACAGACGCCGCTTTCGGGAAACATTGCGTCTGAAGTGGTCGCTATTTTGGAACTGAAGGAATTTCCAGACAAACTTCAAATTTTGCTTGCTTAAACAACTCTATATCCAAACGTGTTCTGCAAATTTCAGCAATTTCCCGTTTAAACCAACCGAGTTATCGTCGAATCTAGCAAAAACTCCTTGCGGGCACAGTTTTCGCACAAGCAGACGCCGCTTTCGGGAAACATTGCGTTTGAAGTGGTCGCTATTTTGGAACTGAAGGAATTTCCAGACAAACTTCAAATTTTGCTTGCTTAA
Source organism: Henricia sp. BOLD:AAB3569 (assembly GCA_037783545.1). Classification (NCBI taxonomy): domain Eukaryota; kingdom Metazoa; phylum Echinodermata; class Asteroidea; order Spinulosida; family Echinasteridae; genus Henricia; species Henricia sp. BOLD:AAB3569. The sequence goes on from JBBELK010001200.1 coordinate 36,800, forward strand.
ACAACTCTATATTCCAAACGTGTTCTGCAAATTTCAGCAATTTCGCGTTTATACCGACCGAGTTATCGTCGAATCTAGCAAAAACTCCTTGCGGAAACAATTTTCGCACAAGCAGACGCCGCTTTCGGGAAACATTGCGTTTGAAGTGGTCGCTATTTTTGAACTGAAGGAATTTCCAGACATACTTCAAATTTTGTCTGCTAAAACAACTCTATATCCCAAACGTGTTCTGCAAATTTCAGCAATTTCCCGTTTAAACCGACCGAGTTTTCGTCGAATCTAGCAAAAACTCTCTGCCGGAACAGTTTTCGCACAAACAGACGCCGCTTTCGGGAAACATTGCGTCTGAAGTGGTCGCTATTTTGGAACTGAAGGAATTTCCAGACAAACTTCAAATTTTGCTTGCTTAAACAACTCTATATCCCAAACGTGTTCTGCAAATTTCAGCAATTTCCCGTTTAAACCAACCGAGTTATCGTCGAATCTAGCAAAAACTCCTTGCGGGCACAGTTTTCGCACAAGCAGACGCCGCTTTCGGGAAACATTGCGTTTGAAGTGGTCGCTATTTTGGAACTGAAGGAATTTCCAGACAAACTTCAAATTTTGTCTGCTAAAACAACTCTATATCCCAAACGTGTTCTGCAAATTTCAGCAATTTCCCGTTTAAACCGACCGAGTTATCGTCGAATCTAGCAAAAACTCTCTGCCGGAACAGTTTTCGCACAAACAGACGCCGCTTTCGGGAAACATTGCGTCTGAAGTGGTCGCTATTTTGGAACTGAAGGAATTTCCAGACAAACTTCAAATTTTGCTTGCTTAAACAACTCTATATCCCAAACGTGTTCTGCAAATTTCAGCAATTTCCCGTTTAAACCGACCGAGTTATCGTCGAATCTAGCAAAAACTCCTTGACGGCACAGTTTTTGCACAAGCAGACGCCGCTTTCGGGAAACATTGCGTTTGAAGTGGTCGCTATTTTGGAACTGAAGGAATTTCCAGACAAACTTCAACTTTTGTCTGCTAAAACAACTCTATATCCCAAACGTGTTCTGCAAATTTCAGCAATTTCCCGTTTAAACCGACCGAGTTATCGTCGCATCTAGCAAAAACTCCTTGCCGGCACAGTTTTCGCATAAGCAGACGCCGCTTTCGGGAAACATTGCGTTTGAAGTGGTCGCTATTTTTGAACTGAAGGAATTTCCAGACAAACTTCAACTTTTGTCTGCTAAAACAACTCTATCTCAAACGTGTTCTGCAAATTTCAGCAATTTCCCGTTTAAACCGACCGAGTTATCGTCGAATCTAGCAAAAACTCCTTGCCGGCACAGTTTTCGCATAAGCAGACGCCGCTTTCGGGAAACATTGCGTCTGAAGTGGTCGCTATTTTGGAACTTAACGAATTTCCAGACAAACTTCAAATTTTGTCTGCTAAAACAACTCTATATCCCAAACGTGTTCTGCAAATTTCAGCAATTTCGCGTTTAAACCGACCGAGTTATCGTCGAATCTAGCAAAAACTCTCTGCCGGAACAGTTTTCGCACAAACAGACGCCGCTTTCGGGAAACATTGCGTCTGAAGTGGTCGCTATTTTGGAACTGAAGGAATTTCCAGACAAACTTCAAATTTTGCTTGCTTAAACAACTCTATATCCCAAACGTGTTCTGCAAATTTCAGCAATTTCCCGTTTAAACCGACCGAGTTATCGTCGAATCTAGCAAAAACTCCTTGACGGCACAGTTTTTGCACAAGCAGACGCCGCTTTCGGGAAACATTGCGTTTGAAGTGGTCGCTATTTTGGAACTGAAGGAATTTCCAGACAAACTTCAACTTTTGTCTGCTAAAACAACTCTATATCCCAAACGTGTTCTGCAAATTTTTAGCAATTTCCCGTTTAAACCGACCGAGTTATCGTCGCATCTAGCAAAAACTCCTTGCCGGCACAGTTTTCGCATAAGCAGACGCCGCTTTCGGGAAACATTGCGTTTGAAGTGGTCGCTATTTTTGAACTGAAGGAATTTCCAGACAAACTTCAACTTTTGTCTGCTAAAACAACTCTATCTCAAACGTGTTCTGCAAATTTCAGCAATTTCCCGTTTAAACCGACCGAGTTATCGTCGAATCTAGCAAAAACTCCTTGCCGGCACAGTTTTCGCATAAGCAGACGCCGCTTTCGGGAAACATTGCGTCTGAAGTGGTCGCTATTTTGGAACTTAACGAATTTCCAGACAAACTTCAAATTTTGTCTGCTAAAACAACTCTATATCCCAAACGTGTTCTGCAAATTTCAGCAATTTCGCGTTTAAACCGACCGAGTTATCGTCGAATCTAGCAAAAACTCTCTGCCGGAACAGTTTTCGCACAAACAGACGCCGCTTTCGGGAAACATTGCGTCTGAAGTGGTCGCTATTTTGGAACTGAAGGAATTTCCAGACAAACTTCAAATTTTGCTTGCTTAAACAACTCTATATCCAAACGTGTTCTGCAAATTTCAGCAATTTCCCGTTTAAACCAACCGAGTTATCGTCGAATCTAGCAAAAACTCCTTGCGGGCACAGTTTTCGCACAAGCAGACGCCGCTTTCGGGAAACATTGCGTTTGAAGTGGTCGCTATTTTGGAACTGAAGGAATTTCCAGACAAACTTCAAATTTTGCTTGCTTAAACAACTCTATATTCCAAACGTGTTCTGCAAATTTCAGCAATTTCGCGTTTATACCGACCGAGTTATCGTCGAATCTAGCAAAAACTCCTTGCGGAAACAATTTTCGCACAAGCAGACGCCGCTTTCGGGAAACATTGCGTTTGAAGTGGTCGCTATTTTTGAACTGAAGGAATTTCCAGACATACTTCAAATTTTGTCTGCTAAAACAACTCTATCTCAAACGTGTTCTGCAAATTTCAGCAATTTCCCGTTTAAACCGACCGAGTTATCGTCGAATCTAGCAAAAACTCCTTGCCGGCACAGTTTTCGCATAAGCAGACGCCGCTTTCGGGAAACATTGCGTCTGAAGTGGTCGCTATTTTGGAACTTAACGAATTTCCAGACAAACTTCAAATTTTGTCTGCTAAAACAACTCTATATCCCAAACGTGTTCTGCAAATTTCAGCAATTTCGCGTTTAAACCGACCGAGTTATCGTCGAATCTAGCAAAAACTCTCTGCCGGAACAGTTTTCGCACAAACAGACGCCGCTTTCGGGAAACATTGCGTCTGAAGTGGTCGCTATTTTGGAACTGAAGGAATTTCCAGACAAACTTCAAATTTTGCTTGCTTAAACAACTCTATATCCCAAACGTGTTCTGCAAATTTCAGCAATTTCCCGTTTAAACCGACCGAGTTATCGTCGAATCTAGCAAAAACTCCTTGACGGCACAGTTTTTGCACAAGCAGACGCCGCTTTCGGGAAACATTGCGTTTGAAGTGGTCGCTATTTTGGAACTGAAGGAATTTCCAGACAAACTTCAACTTTTGTCTGCTAAAACAACTCTATATCCCAAACGTGTTCTGCAAATTTTTAGCAATTTCCCGTTTAAACCGACCGAGTTATCGTCGCATCTAGCAAAAACTCCTTGCCGGCACAGTTTTCGCATAAGCAGACGCCGCTTTCGGGAAACATTGCGTTTGAAGTGGTCGCTATTTTTGAACTGAAGGAATTTCCAGACAAACTTCAACTTTTGTCTGCTAAAACAACTCTATCTCAAACGTGTTCTGCAAATTTCAGCAATTTCCCGTTTAAACCGACCGAGTTATCGTCGAATCTAGCAAAAACTCCTTGCCGGCACAGTTTTCGCATAAGCAGACGCCGCTTTCGGGAAACATTGCGTCTGAAGTGGTCGCTATTTTGGAACTTAACGAATTTCCAGACAAACTTCAAATTTTGTCTGCTAAAACAACTCTATATCCCAAACGTGTTCTGCAAATTTCAGCAATTTCGCGTTTAAACCGACCGAGTTATCGTCGAATCTAGCAAAAACTCTCTGCCGGAACAGTTTTCGCACAAACAGACGCCGCTTTCGGGAAACATTGCGTCTGAAGTGGTCGCTATTTTGGAACTGAAGGAATTTCCAGACAAACTTCAAATTTTGCTTGCTTAAACAACTCTATATCCAAACGTGTTCTGCAAATTTCAGCAATTTCCCGTTTAAACCAACCGAGTTATCGTCGAATCTAGCAAAAACTCCTTGCGGGCACAGTTTTCGCACAAGCAGACGCCGCTTTCGGGAAACATTGCGTTTGAAGTGGTCGCTATTTTGGAACTGAAGGAATTTCCAGACAAACTTCAAATTTTGCTTGCTTAAACAACTCTATATTCCAAACGTGTTCTGCAAATTTCAGCAATTTCGCGTTTATACCGACCGAGTTATCGTCGAATCTAGCAAAAACTCCTTGCGGAAACAATTTTCGCACAAGCAGACGCCGCTTTCGGGAAACATTGCGTTTGAAGTGGTCGCTATTTTTGAACTGAAGGAATTTCCAGACATACTTCAAATTTTGTCTGCTAAAACAACTCTATATCCCAAACGTGTTCTGCAAATTTCAGCAATTTCCCGTTTAAACCGACCGAGTTATCGTCGAATCTAGCAAAAACTCTCTGCCGGAACAGTTTTCGCACAAACAGACGCCGCTTTCGGGAAACATTGCGTCTGAAGTGGTCGCTATTTTGGAACTGAAGGAATTTCCAGACAAACTTCAAATTTTGCTTGCTTAAACAACTCTATATCCCAAACGTGTTCTGCAAATTTCAGCAATTTCCCGTTTAAACCAACCGAGTTATCGTCGAATCTAGCAAAAACTCCTTGCGGGCACAGTTTTCGCACAAGCAGACGCCGCTTTCGGGAAACATTGCGTTTGAAGTGGTCGCTATTTTGGAACTGAAGGAATTTCCAGACAAACTTCAAATTTTGTCTGCTAAAACAACTCTATATCCCAAACGTGTTCTGCAAATTTCAGCAATTTCCCGTTTAAACCGACCGAGTTATCGTCGAATCTAGCAAAAACTCTCTGCCGGAACAGTTTTCGCACAAACAGACGCCGCTTTCGGGAAACATTGCGTCTGAAGTGGTCGCTATTTTGGAACTGAAGGAATTTCCAGACAAACTTCAAATTTTGCTTGCTTAAACAACTCTATATCCCAAACGTGTTCTGCAAATTTCAGCAATTTCCCGTTTAAACCGACCGAGTTATTGTCGAATCTAGCAAAAACTCCTTGCCGGCACAGTTTTCGCATAAGCAGACGCCGCTTTCGGGAAACATTGCGTTTGAAGTAGTCGCTATTTTTGAACTGAAGGAATTTCCAGACAAACTTCAAATTTTGTCTGCTAAAACAACTCTATATCCCAAACGTGTTCTGCAAATTTTACCAATTTCCCGTTTAAACAGACCGAGTTATCGTCGAATCTAGCAAAAACTCTCTGCCGGAACAGTTTTCGCACAAACAGACGCCGCTTTCGGGAAACATTGCGTCTGAAGTGGTCGCTATTTTGGAACTGAAGGAATTTCCAGACAAACTTCAAATTTTGCTTGCTTAAACAACTCTATATCCCAAACGTGTTCTGCAAATTTCAGCAATTTCCCGTTTAAACCGACCGAGTTATTGTCGAATCTAGCAAAAACTCCTTGACGGCACAGTTTTTGCACAAGCAGACGCCGCTTTCGGGAAACATTGCGTTTGAAGTGGTCGCTATTTTGGAACTGAAGGAATTTCCAGACAAACTTCAACTTTTGTCTGCTAAAACAACTCTATATCCCAAACGTGTTCTGCAAATTTCAGCAATTTCCCGTTTAAACCGACCGAGTTATCGTCGCATCTAGCAAAAACTCCTTGCCGGCACAGTTTTCGCATAAGCAGACGCCGCTTTCGGGAAACATTGCGTTTGAAGTGGTCGCTATTTTTGAACTGAAGGAATTTCCAGACAAACTTCAAATTTTGTCTGCTAAAACAACTCTATATCCCAAACGTGTTCTGCAAATTTCAGCAATTTCCCGTTTAAACCAACCGAGTTATCGTCGAATCTAGCAAAAACTCCTTGCGGGCACAGTTTTCGCACAAGCAGACGCCGCTTTCGGGAAACATTGCGTTTGAAGTGGTCGCTATTTTGGAACTGAAGGAATTTCCAGACAAACTTCAAATTTTGTCTGCTAAAACAACTCTATATCCCAAACGTGTTCTGCAAATTTCAGCAATTTCCCGTTTAAACCGACCGAGTTATCGTCGAATCTAGCAAAAACTCTCTGCCGGAACAGTTTTCGCACAAACAGACGCTGCTTTCGGGAAACATTGCGTCTGAAGTGGTCGCTATTTTGGAACTGAAGGAATTTCCAGACAAACTTCAAATTTTGCTTGCTTAAACAACTCTATATCCCAAACGTGTTCTGCAAATTTCAGCAATTTCCCGTTTAAACCGACCGAGTTATCGTCGAATCTAGCAAAAACTCCTTGACGGCACAGTTTTTGCACAAGCAGACGCCGCTTTCGGGAAACATTGCGTTTGAAGTGGTCGCTATTTTGGAACTGAAGGAATTTCCAGACAAACTTCAACTTTTGTCTGCTAAAACAACTCTATATCCCAAACGTGTTCTGCAAATTTCAGCAATTTCCCGTTTAAACCGACCGAGTTATCGTCGCATCTAGCAAAAACTCCTTGCCGGCACAGTTTTCGCATAAGCAGACGCCGCTTTCGGGAAACATTGCGTTTGAAGTGGTCGCTATTTTGGAACTGAAGGAATTTCCAGACAAACTTCAAATTTTGTCTGCTAAAACAACTCTATATCCCAAACGTGTTCTGCAAATTTCAGCAATTTCCCGTTTAAACCGACCGAGTTATCGTCGAATCTAGCAAAAACTCTCTGCCGGAACAGTTTTCGCACAAACAGACGCCGCTTTCGGGAAACATTGCGTCTGAAGTGGTCGCTATTTTGGAACTGAAGGAATTTCCAGACAAACTTCAAATTTTGCTTGCTTAAACAACTCTATATCCCAAACGTGTTCTGCAAATTTCAGCAATTTCCCGTTTAAACCGACCGAGTTATCGTCGAATCTAGCAAAAACTCCTTGACGGCACAGTTTTTGCACAAGCAGACGCCGCTTTCGGGAAACATTGCGTTTGAAGTGGTCGCTATTTTGGAACTGAAGGAATTTCCAGACAAACTTCAACTTTTGTCTGCTAAAACAACTCTATATCCCAAACGTGTTCTGCAAATTTCAGCAATTTCCCGTTTAAACCGACCGAGTTATCGTCGCATCTAGCAAAAACTCCTTGCCGGCACAGTTTTCGCATAAGCAGACGCCGCTTTCGGGAAACATTGCGTTTGAAGTGGTCGCTATTTTTGAACTGAAGGAATTTCCAGACAAACTTCAAATTTTGTCTGCTAAAACAACTCTATATCCCAAACGTGTCCTGCAAATTTCAGCAATTTCCCGTTTAAACCGACCGAGTTATCGTCGAATCTAGCAAAAACTCCTTGCAGGCACAGTTTTCGCACAAGCAGACGCCGCTTTCGGGAAACATTGCGTCTGAAGTGGTCGCTATTTCGGAACTGAAGGAATTTCCAGACAAACTTCAAATTTTGCTTGCTTAAACAACTCTATATTCCAAACGTGTTCTGCAAATTTCAGCAATTTCGCGTTTAAACCGACCGAGTTATCGTCGAATCTAGCAAAAACTCCTTGCGTAAACAATTTTCGCACAAGCAGACGCCGCTTTCGGGAAACATTGCGTTTGAAGTGGTCGCTATTTTTGAACTGAAGGAATTTCCAGACATACTTCAAATTTTGTCTGCTAAAACAACTCTATATCCCAAACGTGTTCTGCAAATTTCAGCAATTTCCCGTTTAAACCGACCGAGTTATCGTCGAATCTAGCAAAAACTCTCTGCCGGAACAGTTTTCGCACAAACAGACGCCGCTTTCGGGAAACATTGCGTCTGAAGTGGTCGCTATTTTGGAACTGAAGGAATTTCCAGACAAACTTCAAATTTTGCTTGCTTAAACAACTCTATATCCCAAACGTGTTCTGCAAATTTCAGCAATTTCCCGTTTAAACCAACCGAGTTATCGTCGAATCTAGCAAAAACTCCTTGCGGGCACAGTTTTCGCACAAGCAGACGCCGCTTTCGGGAAACATTGCGTTTGAAGTGGTCGCTATTTTGGAACTGAAGGAATTTCCAGACAAACTTCAAATTTTGTCTGCTAAAACAACTCTATATCCCAAACGTGTTCTGCAAATTTCAGCAATTTCCCGTTTAAACCGACCGAGTTATCGTCGAATCTAGCAAAAACTCTCTGCCGGAACAGTTTTCGCACAAACAGACGCCGCTTTCGGGAAACATTGCGTCTGAAGTGGTCGCTATTTTGGAACTGAAGGAATTTCCAGACAAACTTCAAATTTTGCTTGCTTAAACAACTCTATATCCCAAACGTGTTCTGCAAATTTCAGCAATTTCCCGTTTAAACCGACCGAGTTATTGTCGAATCTAGCAAAAACTCCTTGACGGCACAGTTTTTGCACAAGCAGACGCCGCTTTCGGGAAACATTGCGTTTGAAGTGGTCGCTATTTTGGAACTGAAGGAATTTCCAGACAAACTTCAACTTTTGTCTGCTAAAACAACTCTATATCCCAAACGTGTTCTGCAAATTTCAGCAATTTCCCGTTTAAACCGACCGAGTTATCGTCGCATCTAGCAAAAACTCCTTGCCGGCACAGTTTTCGCATAAGCAGACGCCGCTTTCGGGAAACATTGCGTTTGAAGTGGTCGCTATTTTTGAACTGAAGGAATTTCCAGACAAACTTCAAATTTTGTCTGCTAAAACAACTCTATATCCCAAACGTGTTCTGCAAATTTCAGCAATTTCCCGTTTAAACCAACCGAGTTATCGTCGAATCTAGCAAAAACTCCTTGCGGGCACAGTTTTCGCACAAGCAGACGCCGCTTTCGGGAAACATTGCGTTTGAAGTGGTCGCTATTTTGGAACTGAAGGAATTTCCAGACAAACTTCAAATTTTGTCTGCTAAAACAACTCTATATCCCAAACGTGTTCTGCAAATTTCAGCAATTTCCCGTTTAAACCGACCGAGTTATCGTCGAATCTAGCAAAAACTCTCTGCCGGAACAGTTTTCGCACAAACAGACGCCGCTTTCGGGAAACATTGCGTCTGAAGTGGTCGCTATTTTGGAACTGAAGGAATTTCCAGACAAACTTCAAATTTTGCTTGCTTAAACAACTCTATATCCCAAACGTGTTCTGCAAATTTCAGCAATTTCCCGTTTAAACCGACCGAGTTATCGTCGAATCTAGCAAAAACTCCTTGACGGCACAGTTTTTGCACAAGCAGACGCCGCTTTCGGGAAACATTGCGTTTGAAGTGGTCGCTATTTTGGAACTGAAGGAATTTCCAGACAAACTTCAACTTTTGTCTGCTAAAACAACTCTATATCCCAAACGTGTTCTGCAAATTTCAGCAATTTCCCGTTTAAACCGACCGAGTTATCGTCGCATCTAGCAAAAACTCCTTGCCGGCACAGTTTTCGCATAAGCAGACGCCGCTTTCGGGAAACATTGCGTTTGAAGTGGTCGCTATTTTTGAACTGAAGGAATTTCCAGACAAACTTCAAATTTTGTCTGCTAAAACAACTCTATATCCCAAACGTGTCCTGCAAATTTCAGCAATTTCCCGTTTAAACCGACCGAGTTATCGTCGAATCTAGCAAAAACTCCTTGCAGGCACAGTTTTCGCACAAGCAGACGCCGCTTTCGGGAAACATTGCGTCTGAAGTGGTCGCTATTTCGGAACTGAAGGAATTTCCAGACAAACTTCAAATTTTGCTTGCTTAAACAACTCTATATCCCAAACGTGTTCTGCAAATTTCAGCAATTTCCCGTTTAAACCGACCGAGTTATTGTCGAATCTAGCAAAAACTCCTTGACGGCACAGTTTTTGCACAAGCAGACGCCGCTTTCGGGAAACATTGCGTTTGAAGTGGTCGCTATTTTGGAACTGAAGGAATTTCCGGACAAACTTCAACTTTTGTCTGCTAAAACAACTCTATATCCCAAACGTGTTCTGCAAATTTCAGCAATTTCCCGTTTAAACCGACCGAGTTATCGTCGCATCTAGCAAAAACTCCTTGCCGGCACAGTTTTCGCATAAGCAGACGCCGCTTTCGGGAAACATTGCGTTTGAAGTGGTCGCTATTTTTGAACTGAAGGAATTTCCAGACAAACTTCAAATTTTGTCTGCTAAAACAACTCTATATCCCAAACGTGTTCTGCAAATTTCAGCAATTTCCCGTTTAAACCAACCGAGTTATCGTCGAATCTAGCAAAAACTCCTTGCGGGCACAATTTTCGCACAAGCAGACGCCGCTTTCGGGAAACATTGCGTTTGAAGTGGTCGCTATTTTTGAACTGAAGGAATTTCCAGACAAACTTCAAATTTTGTCTGCTAAAACAACTCTATATCCCAAACGTGTTCTGCAAATTTCAGCAATTTCCCGTTTAAACCGACCGAGTTATCGTCGAATCTAGCAAAAACTCCTTGACGGCACAGTTTTTGCACAAGCAGACGCCGCTTTCGGGAAACATTGCGTTTGAAGTGGTCGCTATTTTGGAACTGAAGGAATTTCCAGACAAACTTCAACTTTTGTCTGCTAAAACAACTCTATATCCCAAACGTGTTCTGCAAATTTCAGCAATTTCCCGTTTAAACCGACCGAGTTATCGTCGCATCTAGCAAAAACTCCTTGCCGGCACAGTTTTCGCATAAGCAGACGCCGCTTTCGGGAAACATTGCGTTTGAAGTGGTCGCTATTTTTGAACTGAAGGAATTTCCAGACAAACTTCAAATCTTGTCTGCTAAAACAACTCTATATCCCAAACGTGTCCTGCAAATTTCAGCAATTTCCCGTTTAAACCGACCGAGTTATCGTCGAATCTAGCAAAAACTCCTTGCAGGCACAGTTTTCGCACAAGCAGACGCCGCTTTCGGGAAACATTGCGTCTGAAGTGGTCGCTATTTCGGAACTGAAGGAATTTCCAGACAAACTTCAAATTTTGCCTGCTTAAACAACTCTATATCCCAAACGTGTTCTGCAAATTTCAGCAATTTCCCCTTTAAACCGACCGAGTTATCGTCGAATCTAGCAAAAACTCCTTGACGGCACAGTTTTTGCACAAGCAGACGCCGCTTTCGGGAAACATTGCGTTTGAAGTGGTCGCTATTTTGGAACTGAAGGAATTTCCAGACAAACTTCAAATTTTGTCTGCTAAAACAACTCTATATCCCAAACGTGTTCTGCAAATTTCAGCAATTTCCCGTTTAAACCGACCGAGTTATCGTCGAATCTAGCAAAAACTCCTTGACGGCACAGTTTTTGCACAAGCAGACGCCGCTTTCGGGAAACATTGCGTTTGAAGTGGTCGCTATTTTGGAACTGAAGGAATTTCCAGACAAACTTCAACTTTTGTCTGCTAAAACAACTCTATATCCCAAACGTGTTCTGCAAATTTCAGCAATTTCCCGTTTAAACCGACCGAGTTATCGTCGAATCTAGCAAAAACTCTCTGCCGGAACAGTTTTCGCACAAACAGACGCCGCTTTCGGGAAACATTGCGTCTGAAGTGGTCGCTATTTTGGAACTGAAGGAATTTCCAGACAAACTTCAAATTTTGCTTGCTTAAACAACTCTATATCCCAAACGTGTTCTGCAAATTTCAGCAATTTCCCGTTTAAACCAACCGAGTTATCGTCGAATCTAGCAAAAACTCCTTGCGGGCACAGTTTTCGCACAAGCAGACGCCGCTTTCGGGAAAAATTGCGTTTGAAGTGGTCGCTATTTTGGAACTGAAGGAATTTCCAGACAAACTTCAAATTTTGCTTGCTTAAACAACTCTATATCCCAAACGTGTTCTGCAAATTTCAGCAATTTCCCGTTTAAACCGACCGAGTTATCGTCGAATCTAGCAAAAACTCCTTGACGGCACAGTTTCTGCACAAGCAGACGCCGCTTTCGGGAAACATTGCGTTTGAAGTGGTCGCTATTTTGGAACTGAAGGAATTTCCAGACAAACTTCAAATTTTGTCTGCTAAAACAACTCTATATCCCAAACGTGTTCTGCAAATTTCACCAATTTCCCGTTTAAACCGACCGAGTTATCGTCGAATCTAGCAAAAACTCTTTGGGGTACTCCTGAGTTGTGCGCATGCTCAGTCATTCGGACTGTCGTTAACGCACCGCAGTTTGGCTCGGCAATTTGGTCAAAGTGTGGTCCAAACGTCGGCAAATTTGGAGTTCGAAAAATGTTCCGACGAACTTCAAATTTTGCATGCCCTAAACTCTCTATATTGCGCACTTGTCATAAAAAATTGACAGACTTTCGCCGGGAAATGGCAGAGAAATTTCAAAGTTTAGAAAAAACTGGGTTGAGGCTTCCTGACTGCTTTCACGCAAACCGTGGCTGCACTGCAAAAAATATTTTCTTATAAGAAAATATTTCTTGAAATTTTCTTATATTTTTCTTAAAATATTCTTGTTTCAAGATTTTTTTAAGAAACTAAGAAAATTTTTCTAGGGCATAAGATTTTTTTTCTTGAAATGTACTGGCTGCATGGAAAACTAGAAATTATTTTATAATAAGAAAATATTTCTTGAAATTTTCTTAGATTTTTCTTAAAATATTCTGGTTTCAAGATTTTTTTAAGAAACTAAGAAAACTTTTCTAGGGCATAAGATTTGTTTTCTTGAAATGTACTGGCTGCATGGAAAACTAGAAAATATTTTCTTATAAGAAAATATTTCTTGATTTTTTTCTTAGATTTTTCTTAAAATATTCTTGTTTCAAGATTTTTTTACGAAACTAAGAAAACTTTTCTAGGGCATAAGATTTGTTTTCTTGAAATGTACTGGCTGCATGGAAAACTAGAAAATATTTTCTTATAAGAAAATATTTCTTGATTTTTTTCTTAGATTTTTCTTAAAATATTCTTGTTTCAAGATTTTTTTACGAAACTAAGAAAACTTTTCTAGGGCATAAGATTTTTTTCTTGAAATGTACTGGCTGCATGGAAAACTAGAAAATATTTTCTTATAAGAAAATATTTCTTGATTTTTTTTCTTAGATTTTTCTCAAATTATTCCAGCTCTCAGGATTAGTCTCACAACAAATCTGACAAATTGCTGTCAGCTTATTTTGCAATGAATAGTACAAAATACCGTGACTGTTTCATATACATGCGGTGTAAAATGTATAGATATTTTCGCAATTTTGTATAAACAAATACTCGATTCATGCATAATTTTTTGAGAATTGCGAAATCAATCTGTCGTTCCTGTGATTTTATGTACATGTACCTGAAAATTCCCGCTTAAACCAAGTCTGGTACCACGCCAGTCCAATCTAAAATATTAAGTTTTCCGGCCGGGGGGCCAGACTAAATTAACCGCCAACGTGTACGTGTCATCGAGTGCCATATATCACGCACGTAGCCTGATCCCGTGTGTTTGCACTTTTCTACGATCGTCCAGACTTCAAAATTCGAGCAAGAGAAACATTTGTAAAAGTGAGTGTTATATTTGCATCTTCAAGTGGGCTTTTATTGCCACTTTTATTGTTTATTGCTAACCAGTTATTGTGTTCAGTCAGTTGTTCATGTCTGCATGCACGGCCGATCGACGTGGTCGAGTTGTGCATGGCGAACTACACGTACATGACGTAGGCCATTGCCTAATTTTTGTGCATGTATCGATATCATGTAGCCCTACATAGCCTAGCCCTGCCGTGTACATGTATGATCATGGCATGGTATATAGGGGGTTGTTGTGCAGTATACATACGTATACGGTATAGCCATGTACTAGGTCTACATTTCTGATTGTACATGTAGCCTTCTTTGTTCTAAGTTCTAAGTTCTGGCCCTGTACTGACACTGACTGAGGATTTGCTAGGTCTGAATGTACATTTACATTGTTCACCGTAATTTTACATTATAAAATGAAAATGCTGTTCTGCAGTGGGCCCTGGGAAGTGCTTGTCACCGAGTTGTAAAAACATAGGGAGGCCTATGCTACAGTACATGTGCCGTATATTTACTACACTACTACGTACTACTATACTACTAGGCCATACAAATTTACCGGTACCACTTCACTAACTTATTAATTTTAATACTACCTGGGCCTGTTGTCACGGTTATGTTTGGATAGGTCATAGGCTTCATTATTTGTTGTTTTTTTAGGCCTGCTCTAATTTCAGTTAGTATTAGTTTGTTTTAAATGCATGTTTGTCGTTATAAAAACTGTAATAAATCGGCCATGTTAGTAAACAAAATTTTTTAGTTTTTCCGTGAGTAATGTTTTCTTTTTGATATTTTCTTTGCAGCTGCTAAAAGAATTGCAGTGCAGCTACGCAAAGTACATTTACAAGTGCCTACAGAAGACGGGGATCGCCATGGCGGTCAGGAATCATAAAGCAGGCAGAAACTATTATGCAGTGCCTGCAAAAATATACTAACTAGAAAACACCTGCAACGATAAGCAAGGTATGTATTCATTTTGTATTTGCTTTTTTTTTACATGATAGGTGTTTGGAAGGCAGGGGTCGACCTAGAAAAAAAAAATTACATGCACTGGTGCATGTAGACTAAAAAAGTTACATGCACAGAACAACTTTTACATGCACAAAAAAGTGAGCACGCAAATCATAACAAAAAGTATTATTTATATATTCGCTGTTTAATGGTGGTGTTTTGTTTCATTCAATAAAATGATTTGTTTTTGTACAGTCACTACTAGAACTCGCTGTTCGTTTATTTCATCAATGACAAAATAAAACTTCAGACTAGAGTGTGATACCCTCACCTGGTTTTAAAAGTCGCTATAGGATGATTCACAATATCGCGCACAAATTTACGTACATGTACATGTACATGTATGAATACAGCGCATTCATGATCCTCTGCGATCGCTAGACACAGTACAAGTCATGTAGTACGTGTTTGTACATGTATCCATGCACAACATACGTTTCAGCGTTCGCCAAGAGGGGTATATCCAATTGCTCAATTGCGGTACCCCCGAGTCTTTTTCCCGGTCGTTTTTATGCTACGCGCTCACGCGCTGTATTGCTCGGATGGTGAACTGCATGTAGCCGGAACGTATCTATGAAGGAAGTGTTTAGAAAACGGCCACACTACGTCTACGTCTACGCACAAAGCGGCATTATCGGTACATTTTGTACATTTTTGTGCTAGCGCTGGTCGGTCGATCGATCATGCGTTTCGTGCACAATTAATGGAAAATTTGGTGCGCGTATTGTGACACGTTGGTCTTCAACGTGGGAAAATATACCAGACCTGTACGTAATTAGGCCTGAAAAAAGTACGTGCACGGCGTGCACGTAAATACAAATTCTTACATGCACAGATCAAAAAGTACATGCACCAGTGCATGCGTGCACCCGTCTAAATCGAACGCTGTTGGAAGGTTACTCACACATTGTCAAGTTATCGAAAGGCCAAGACCTATAAAATCTCATTAAAGCATACAACTGCAACCTTGCAGCCAAAGGTTAAAATCCACCACTTTCAAAAAAAAGTGCAAATATGTTTTTAAAATAAAAACACTGGGCGTTTATCATTGCTTTTTGAAGACGGGCAAGAATGTGAAGAGGAGAGGTCAAGAAAGTGGAATAGCAAAGAGAAAAAGACAATATTGTGCTAAAATAGGTACGGTACTAAAATGGGTATTTTTTTCGTATACATTGAACAAAGATTTGAATGAAATTACCTCCTGGAATCAACAGATCATCAAATTCTAAGATATACTTCCCTCTTGCACTTTTGTCGCAAATGTTGCATTTCTGAGATAAATAAATGATAAAATTACTGCATAAAGTAATGCACAAAATGACGCGGCGAGCGGTCTGTGCGTTAGCGGGACAACAGAGGGCGCTGCGCGCGCGCGTGAATGGTTATCTTGTGCACTAACTGAAGGCAATTTTTGAAGGAGAAAATGTGATTTTTCTATAGAAAAGCAACATTTGCGACAAAAGTGTAAGTGGGAAGTATATCTTAAAATTACATTATCTGTTGATTCCAGGAGGTAATTTCCTTAACATCTTTGTTCAATGTATACGAAAAAAATACCCTAAAATGTATTGTTTAATTTTGTTTCAGAGCTGACAAGTACTGCCTGTTGCCTGCTCATTCCATTGTTGATGGCCGAAAAGGATCTGACTATAGGATGTCATTGACAAGGTAACTTAATTGTCCAATGTAATTTTAAGGCTCATGGCTGTGCTGCCCGATGCATCGTAGCTGGTGGTAGAATTGGTTGCAGTAATATATTATTTAACTGTTGAGTACTATTTAACTGTTTAATACTTTAGTTTTATCTAAGACTATTCCGAGGAAAACTAGAACAACAAATTACCTTTCAATATACCCAGCACGACATGTGATAAAAGTACATCACCCCAAACCTTTTGTTAAAACATGAAAATTAATCTGATGTTTGAGACAAATGGGGGAGCAAAGGAAGCCAAAGGGGTAACCATTTGTCGCATATCTTGCAGACAATGCTTCCCTAATTTATAGAGCAACTATTAAAGCTTTGTGTGAAAATGAAGTAAAGCTGAAAATAGTATACAAATATTGACTGCTCATGAGGGTGATGGTGCAAACTATTGTCCCAAGATGATCTTGAGATGGCATGCCTGCTATTTTCCTGAGGCCGCAGGCCGAGAGAAAATAGCAGGCATGCCATGTCAAGATCACCTAGGGGCGGTATAGTTTGCACCATACAATATTTGTTTTTTTTACATGTACCTCATACATTGATTTTTTTTTTTGTCAAATTGATTGGTACAAAATTAAGTTAACCGAGAGCAAGCCAAAATGCAGTGGTTGCTTAACGCGAACGCCCGCTTGCTGGCACACGCACACATACTGGCACATGTGTGCGTGATATTCTCTACGCCCTGGGGAATAGTACTTTAAAACGTATTATCCTTTGACCTTGATGCAAAAGGTCAGACAATAGTTGCGCACAGAAAAGGTTGAATTAATCCATGTCGCGTGATCTGCTTTTAACCAATCGGTGAACGAGAATCATTGTATGAGGTATATAATATTTAATATTTCAGTTAACTGATTCTTGCTATATTGTTTACTTACATTTGAACAGGAGCTTATAGTTCCAACCCCTACCCTGGTCATCAAGGGAAACCCCTACACCACAGTGGACCTTGCCATAAAAATGGATGGAACAGTTCTGTGCACCACCAGCAGTATACCATTGGGAATTTCCGCACCTTTTGCAGCTTTTTATGTGTATGGTGTAGAATATCCTCGACAGGGTAAAAACACTCCTTTTTTATCAGCAGTACCTTGCATGTATGAGGTATATAAAACAAATATAGACTTCGTCAGTGAGTGAATCACTAAGTTGTTGATATTGGTCATGACATCATTCAAGCTCTAGCGGAGAATTCAAACTTCAGGATCTGTCGTGTCTGATCATGGTGTCTGATCATGATGGCTCCAACATTGACAACCGAGTAAGTCATTCACTGACGACATCTGCTTGAGTGGAGACCTCTGCTTGAGGTAAGAGAAAAAAATCCTCACTCATGAAAAATTACCGTTGAACATGTGTGTAAACCAAACTGATAAAATTATTTGGGTCTACATTATATTTTACATGAAGGTTTTCTAGGAACAAAGAGCGTTTTACAATTACATGTACCTCAACTCTCCTTTGTAATGTAACCTGTATTCTAAACTGGTTATGTGTCCGTCCATCACATTTCTTAATTACATGTAGAGTTCTGTTAGGGACGGCAGTAATCCATTTGTTAGATTATAGCAAATTCCATGTTTTTAATTGAAATCAATGAAAAAATCCATATTTTGAAGGTACAAATTCAATTTTTTCAGTGAAATGCAAATTTCTGAGAAATTCTTTGAGAAATTTAAATAAAACCTGTATCATTGGAAATCTTTGGATGATGGGTTACGTTAGTGCATGAATTTATAAATCTTATGAGTCTTTTCATCCAGGTTTTGTCATATGATGTGTGTAAAAAATAATTATTTTTACTGTTAATCAATTTTGTATTCCTTCATTGCATGCACCTTCCTTCTTCAGCTGGGATTCAAACTCCATCTAATGACACGTCTTTCCCTCACAACTTGCCTTATAGTGGTGACAGACAGGTTTCTAAAAAAACAAAATTCTTTTTTTAAGAAAAAAACGCTCACCTTAACCCTTTGCTTTGACTAGAAAAAAAACAAATTAAGATTTTTTTTCTAGAAGAGCTAAAAAAAGTTTCTAGCTCTCCTAGATAAATTTTCTTAAAATTTTCTTATTCTTGTCTCACTCCCAAGAAAATTAAGATTTTTTTTCTAGAAGAGCTAGAAAAAGTTTCTAGCTTTCCTAGAAAAATTTTCTTATTCTTATCTCACTCCCAAGAAAATTAAGATTTTTTTTCTAGAAGAGCTAGAAAAAGTTTCTAGCTCTCCTAGAAAAATTTTCTTAAAATTTTCTTACTTTCTTGTCTCACTCCCAAGAAAATTTTTCAAGAAAATTTTTCTAGTATGTTTTCTTAAAATAAGAAAATAATTTTCTTGTTTTCAGAAAATAAATCTTACCTAAGAAAATATTTCTTAAAAGTAAGAAATATTTTCTTACGATATTTTCTTATTTAAAGAAAAAAATTTTCTTCAGATTATTTTTTAAGAAAATATTTCTAGTATGTTTTCTTAAAATAAGAAAAGAATTTTCTTGTTTTAAGAAAATCAATCTTACCCAAGAAAATATTTTCTTACGATATTTTCTTATTTTAAGAAAATAATTTTCTTAAGATAAGAAAAATATTTTCTTGAAACTGGAAAAAAATTTCTTGGCTCACTCCCAAGAAAATTTTCTAGTTTTAAGATTTTTTTTTTCTTAAAATAAGAAAAAAAATTTTGCAGTGTGTCTGTACACACCTCTTTGGGGTACTCCTGAGTTGTGCGCATGCTCAGTCATTAGGACTGTCGTTAACGCACCGCAGTTTGGCTCGGCAATTTGGTCAAAGTGTGGTCCAAACGTCGGCAAATTTGGAGGTCGAAAAATGTTCCGACGAACTTCAAATTTTGCATGCCCTAAACTCTCTATATTGCGCACTTGTCATAAAAAAATGACAGACTTTCGCCGGGAAATGGCAGAGAAATTTCAAAGTTTAGAAAAAACTGGGTTGAGGCTTCCTGACTGCTTTCACGCAAACCGTGGCTGTCTGTACACACCTCTTTGGGGTACTCCTGAGTTGTGCGCATGCTCAGTCATTAGGACTGTCGTTAACGCACCGCAGTTTGGCTCGGCAATTTGGTCAAAGTGTGGTCCAAACGTCGGCAAATTTGGAGGTCGAAAAATGTTCCGACGAACTTCAAATTTTGCATGCCCTAAACTCTCTATATTGCGCACTTGTCATAAAAAAATGACAGACTTTCGCCGGGAAATGGCAGAGAAATTTCAAACTTTAGAAAAAACTGGGTTGAGGCTTCCTGACTGCTCTCACGCAAACCGTGGCTGTCTGTACACACCTCTTTGGGGTACTCCTGAGTTGTGCGCATGCTCAGTCATTCGGACTGTCGTTAACGCACCGCAGTTTGGCTCGGCAATTTGGTCAAAGTGTGGTCCAAACGTCGGCAAATTTGGAGGTCGAAAAATGTTCCGACGAACTTCAAATTTTGCATGCCCTAAACTCTCTATATTGCGCACTTGTCATAAAAAATTGACAGACTTTCGCCGGGAAATGGCAGAGAAATTTCAAAGTTTAGAAAAAACTGGGTTGAGGCTTCCTGACTGCTCTCACGCAAACCGTGGCTGTCTGTACACACCTCTTTGGGGTACTCCTGAGTTGTGCGCATGCTCAGTCATTCGGACTGTCGTTAACGCACCGCAGTTTGGCTCGGCAATTTGGTCAAAGTGTGGTCCAAACGTCGGCAAATTTGGAGGTCGAAAAATGTTCCGACGAACTTCAAATTTTGCATGCCCTAAACTCTCTATATTGCGCACTTGTCATAAAAAATGGACAGACTTTCGCCGGGAAATGGCAGAGAAATTTCAAAGTTTAGAAAAAACTGGGTTGAGGCTTCCTGACTGCTCTCACGCAAACCGTGGCTGTCTGTACACACCTCTTTGGGGTACTCCTGAGTTGTGCGCATGCTCAGTCATTCGGACTGTCGTTAACGCACCGCAGTTTGGCTCGGCAATTTGGTCAAAGTGTGGTCCAAACGTCGGCAAATTTGGAGGTCGAAAAATGTTCCGACGAACTTCAAATTTTGCATGCCCTAAACTCTCTATATTGCGCACTTGTCATAAAAAATTGACAGACTTTCGCCGGGAAATGGCAGAGAAATTTCAAAGTTTAGAAAAAACTGGGTTGAGGCTTCCTGACTGCTCTCACGCAAACCGTGGCTGTCTGTACACACCTCTTTGGGGTACTCCTGAGTTGTGCGCATGCTCAGTCATTCGGACTGTCGTTAACGCACCGCAGTTTGGCTCGGCAATTTGGTCAAAGTGTGGTCCAAACGTCGGCAAATTTGGAGGTCGAAAAATGTTCCGACGAACTTCAAATTTTGCATGCCCTAAACTCTCTATATTGCGCACTTGTCATACAAAAATGACAGACTTTCGCCGGGAAATGGCAGAGACATTTCAAAGTTTAGAAAAAACTGGGTTGAGGCTTCCTGACTGCTCTCACGCAAACCGTGGCTGTCTGTACACACCTCTTTGGGGTACTCCTGAGTTGTGCGCATGCTCAGTCATTCGGACTGTCGTTAACGCACCGCAGTTTGGCTCGGCAATTTGGTCAAAGTGTGGTCCAAACGTCGGCAAATTTGGAGGTCGAAAAATGTTCCGACGAACTTCAAATTTTGCATGCCCTAAACTCTCTATATTGCGCACTTGTCATAAAAAATTGACAGACTTTCGCCGGGAAATGGCAGAGAAATTTCAAAGTTTAGAAAAAACTGGGTTGAGGCTTCCTGACTGCTCTCACGCAAACCGTGGCTGTCTGTACACACCTCTTTGGGGTACTCCTGAGTTGTGCGCATGCTCAGTCAATCGGACTGTCGTTAACGCACCGCAGTTTGGCTCGGCAATTTGGTCAAAGTGTGGTCCAAACGTCGGCAAATTTGGAGGTCGAAAAATGTTCCGACGAACTTCAAATTTTGCATGCCCTAAACTCTCTATATTGCGCACTTGTCATAAAAAATTGACAGACTTTCGCCAGGAAATGGCAGAGAAATTTCAAAGTTTAGAAAAAACTGGGTTGAGGCTTCCTGACTGCTCTCACGCAAACCGTGGCTGTCTGTACACACCTCTTTGGGGTACTCCTGAGTTGTGCGCATGCTCAGTCATTCGGATTGTCGTTAACGCACCGCAGTTTGGCTCGGCAATTTGGTCAAAGTGTGGTCCAAACGTCGGCAAATTTGGAGGTCGAAAAATGTTCCGACGAACTTCAAATTTTGCATGCCCTAAACTCTCTATATTGCGCACTTGTCATACAAAATTGACAGACTTTCGCCGGGAAATGGCAGAGAAATTTCAAAGTTTAGAAAAAACTGGGTTGAGGCTTCCTGACTGCTCTCACGCAAACCGTGGCTGTCTGTACACACCTCTTTGGGGTACTCCTGAGTTGTGCGCATGCTCAGTCATTCGGACTGTCGTTAACGCACCGCAGTTTGGCTCGGCAATTTGGTCAAAGTGTGGTCCAAACGTCGGCAAATTTGGAGGTCGAAAAATGTTCCGACGAACTTCAAATTTTGCATGCCCTAAACTCTCTATATTGCGCACTTGTCATAAAAAATTGACAGACTTTCGCCAGGAAATGGCAGATAAATTTCAAAGTTTAGAAAAAACTGGGTTGAGGCTTCCTGACTGCTCTCACGCAAACCGTGGCTGTCTGTACACACCTCTTTGGGGTACTCCTGAGTTGTGCGCATGCTCAGTCATTCGGACTGTCGTTAACGCACCGCAGTTTGGCTCGGCAATTTGGTCAAAGTGTGGTCCAAACGTCGGCAAATTTGGAGGTCGAAAAATGTTCCGACGAACTTCAAATTTTGCATGCCCTAAACTCTCTATATTGCGCACTTGTCATACAAAATTGACAGACTTTCGCCGGGAAATGGCAGAGAAATTTCAAAGTTTAGAAAAAACTGGGTTGAGGCTTCCTGACTGCTCTCACGCAAACCGTGGCTGTCTGTACACACCTCTTTGGGGGTACTCCTGAGTTGTGCGCATGCTCAGTCATTCGGACTGTCGTTAACGCACCGCAGTTTGGCTCGGTCGTTAACGCACCGCAGTTTGGGGCGGTCGGGTTGGCGTACGGGTTCTTTCCTCGCTGGCCTGTAATGACCGCTTTCCAAAGGACTACCCTTGCACATAGGTAGTTTGGAGGAGTTTTTCGCGGAATCCCGTGATGTCCTGGAACGTTGCTCAATGATGGAGTGACCAGTACGTACGTCACGGGGAACGCCGATGCAATTTTGGAACACGATTGGATCCGAGTCTGCGGTCTTGATTCTTCCAGACCTGGACTGGTGACGATTGTGGTTTTATGAGGATGTACCTGTGGTGCTTCTCGAAGGATATGACCTGATACTCGGACACGATCGACCAAGATTGGTGATGATTGTGATGGAGAATACTCGCCGGATAATGACCTGGATTGGCAACGACAACGAATGAGGAAATTTGGTGGATAAATGACCTGGACTGGCAACGACAACGAATGAGGAAATTTGGCAATAACGGCGAACAATTGGTGGATAAATGAACTGGACTGGCAACGACTACGAATGAGGA
This sequence comes from Henricia sp. BOLD:AAB3569, assembly GCA_037783545.1. Classification (NCBI taxonomy): domain Eukaryota; kingdom Metazoa; phylum Echinodermata; class Asteroidea; order Spinulosida; family Echinasteridae; genus Henricia; species Henricia sp. BOLD:AAB3569. The sequence goes on from JBBELK010001200.1 coordinate 59,645, forward strand.
AATTTGGCAATAACGGCGAACGCTTAGTGGATAAATGACCTGGACTGGCAACGACTACGAATGAGGAAATTTGGCAATAACGGCGAACGCTTAGTGGATAAATGACCTGGACTGGCAACGACAACGCCTGAAGCACTGGTTCTATCGGTAACAACGTTGGACTGGTTAGCGTGTTTTATTCGGACGAATAAAACATTTTAGAAAAAGGCAATTTGGTCAAAGTGTGGTCCAAACGTCGGCAAATTTGGAGGTCGAAAAATGTTCCGACGAACTTCAAATTTTGCATGCCCTAAACTCTCTATATTGCGCACTTGTCATAAAAAATTGACAGACTTTCGCCGGGAAATGGCAGAGAAATTTCAAAGTTTAGAAAAAAATGGGTTGAGGCTTCCTGACTGCTCTCACGCAAACCGTGGCTGTCTGTACACACCTCTTTGGGGGTACTCCTGAGTTGTGCGCATGCTCAGTCATTCGGACTGTCGTTAACGCACCGCAGTTTGGCTCGGCAATTTGGTCAAAGTGTGGTCCAAACGTCGGCAAATTTGGAGGTCGAAAAATGTTCCGACGAACTTCAAATTTTGCATGCCCTAAACTCTCTATATTGCGCACTTGTCATAAAAAAATTGACAGACTTTCGCCAGGAAATGGCAGATAAATTTCAAACTTTAGAAAAAACTGGGTTGAGGCTTCCTGACTGCTCTCATGCAAACCGTGGCTGTCTGTACACACCTCTTTGGGGTACTCCTGAGTTGTGCGCATGCTCAGTCATTCGGACTGTCGTTAACGCACCGCAGTTTGGGGCGGTCGGGTTGGCGTACGGGTTCTTTCCTCGCTGGCCTGTGATGACCGCTTACCAAAGGACTACCCTTGCACATAGGTAGTTTGGAGGAGTTTTTCGCTGAATCCCGTGATGTCCTGGAACGTTGCTCAATGATGGAGTGACCAGTACGTACGTCACGGGGAACGCTGATGCAATTTTGGAACACGATTGGATCCGAGTCGGCGGTCTTGATTCTTCCAGACCTGGACTGGTGACGATTGTGGTTTTATGAGGATGTACCTGTGGTGTTTCTCGAAGGATATGACCTGATACTCGGACACGATCGACCAAGATTGGTGATGATTGTGATGGAGAATACTCGCCGGATAATGACCTGGATTGGCAACGACAACGAATGAGGAAATTTGGTGGATAAATGACCTGGACTGGCAACGACAACGAATGAGGAAATTTGGCAATAACGGCGAACAATTGGTGGATAAATGACCTGGACTGGCAACGACTACGAATGAGGAAATTTGGCAATAACGGCGAACGCTTAGTGGATAAATGACCTGGACTGGCAACGACAACGGCTGAAGCACTGGTTCTATCGGTAACAACGTTGGACTGGTTAGCGTGTTTTATTCGGACGAATAAAACATTTTAGAAAAAGGCAATTTGGTCAAAGTGTGGTCCAAACGTCGGCAAATTTGGAGGTCGAAAAATGTTCCGACGAACTTCAAATTTTGCATGCCCTAAACTCTCTATATTGCGCACTTGTCATAAAAAATTGACAGACTTTCGCCGGGAAATGGCAGAGAAATTTCAAAGTTTAGAAAAAACTGGGTTGAGGCTTCCTGACTGCTCTCACGCAAACCGTGGCTGTCTGTACACACCTCTTTGGGGTACTCCTGAGTTGTGCGCATGCTCAGTCATTCGGACTGTCGTTAACGCACCGCAGTTTGGCTCGGCAATTTGGTCAAAGTGTGGTCCAAACGTCGGCAAATTTGGAGGTCGAAAAATGTTCCGACGAACTTCAAATTTTGCATGCCCTAAACTCTCTATATTGCGCACTTGTCATAAAAAATTGACAGACTTTCGCCGGGAAATGGCAGAGAAATTTCAAAGTTTAGAAAAAACTGGGTTGAGGCTTCCTGACTGCTCTCACGCAAACCGTGGCTGTCTGTACACACCTCTTTGGGGTACTCCTGAGTTGTGCGCATGCTCAGTCATTCGGACTGTCGTTAACGCACCGCAGTTTGGCTCGGCAATTTGGTCAAAGTGTGGTCCAAACGTCGGCAAATTTGGAGGTCGAAAAATGTTCCGACGAACTTCAAATTTTGCATGCCCTAAACTCTCTATATTGCGCACTTGTCATAAAAAAATTGACAGACTTTCGCCGGGAAATGGCAGATAAATTTCAAAGTTTAGAAAAAACTGGGTTGAGGCTTCCTGACTGCTCTCACGAAAACCGTGGCTGTCTGTACACACCTCTTTGGGGTACTCCTGGGTTGTGCGCATGCTCAGTCATTCGGACTGTCGTTAACGCACCGCAGTTTGGCTCGGCAATTTGGTCAAAGTGTGGTCCAAACGTCGGCAAATTTGGAGGTCGAAAAATGTTCCGACGAACTTCAAATTTTGCATGCCCTAAACTCTCTATATTGCGCACTTGTCATACAAAATTGACAGACTTTCGCCGGGAAATGGCAGAGAAATTTCAAAGTTTAGAAAAAACTGGGTTGAGGCTTCCTGACTGCTCTCACGCAAACCGTGGCTGTCTGTACACACCTCTTTGGGGTACTCCTGAGTTGTGCGCATGCTCAGTCATTCGGACTGTCGTTAACGCACCGCAGTTTGGCTCGGCAATTTGGTCAAAGTGTGGTCCAAACGTCGGCAAATTTGGAGGTCGAAAAATGTTCCGACGAACTTCAAATTTTGCATGCCCTAAACTCTCTATATTGCGCACTTGTCATAAAAAATGGACAGACTTTCGCCGGGAAATGGCAGAGAAATTTCAAAGTTTAGAAAAAACTGGGTTGAGGCTTCCTGACTGCTCTCACGCAAACCGTGGCTGTCTGTACACACCTCTTTGGGGTACTCCTGAGTTGTGCGCATGCTCAGTCATTCGGACTGTCGTTAACGCACCGCAGTTTGGCTCGGCAATTTGGTCAAAGTGTGGTCCAAACGTCGGCAAATTTGGAGGTCGAAAAATGTTCCGACGAACTTCAAATTTTGCATGCCCTAAACTCTCTATATTGCGCACTTGTCATAAAAAAATTGACAGACTTTCGCCGGGAAATGGCAGATAAATTTCAAAGTTTAGAAAAAACTGGGTTGAGGCTTCCTGACTGCTCTCACGAAAACCGTGGCTGTCTGTACACACCTCTTTGGGGTACTCCTGGGTTGTGCGCATGCTCAGTCATTCGGACTGTCGTTAACGCACCGCAGTTTGGCTCGGCAATTTGGTCAAAGTGTGGTCCAAACGTCGGCAAATTTGGAGGTCGAAAAATGTTCCGACGAACTTCAAATTTTGCATGCCCTAAACTCTCTATATTGCGCACTTGTCATACAAAATTGACAGACTTTCGCCGGGAAATGGCAGAGAAATTTCAAAGTTTAGAAAAAACTGGGTTGAGGCTTCCTGACTGCTCTCACGCAAACCGTGGCTGTCTGTACACACCTCTTTGGGGTACTCCTGAGTTGTGCGCATGCTCAGTCATTCGGACTGTCGTTAACGCACCGCAGTTTGGCTCGGCAATTTGGTCAAAGTGTGGTCCAAACGTCGGCAAATTTGGAGGTCGAAAAATGTTCCGACGAACTTCAAATTTTGCATGCCCTAAACTCTCTATATTGCGCACTTGTCATAAAAAATGGACAGACTTTCGCCGGGAAATGGCAGAGAAATTTCAAAGTTTAGAAAAAACTGGGTTGAGGCTTCCTGACTGCTCTCACGCAAACCGTGGCTGTCTGTACACACCTCTTTGGGGTACTCCTGAGTTGTGCGCATGCTCAGTCATTCGGACTGTCGTTAACGCACCGCAGTTTGGCTCGGCAATTTGGTCAAAGTGTGGTCCAAACGTCGGCAAATTTGGAGGTCGAAAAATGTTCCGACGAACTTCAAATTTTGCATGCCCTAAACTCTCTATATTGCGCACTTGTCATAAAAAATTGACAGACTTTCGCCGGGAAATGGCAGAGAAATTTCAAAGTTTAGAAAAAACTGGGTTAAGGCTTCCTGACTGCTCTCACGCAAACCGTGGCTGTCTGTACACACCTCTTTGGGGTACTCCTGAGTTGTGCGCATGCTCAGTCATTCGGACTGTCGTTAACGCACCGCAGTTTGGCTCGGCAATTTGGTCAAAGTGTGGTCCAAACGTCGGCAAATTTGGAGGTCGAAAAATGTTCCGACGAACTTCAAATTTTGCATGCCCTAAACTCTCTATATTGCGCACTTGTCATAAAAAATTGACAGACTTTCGCCGGGAAATGGCAGAGACATTTCAAAGTTTAGAAAAAACTGGGTTGAGGCTTCCTGACTGCTCTCACGCAAACCGTGGCTGTCTGTACACACCTCTTTGGGGTACTCCTGAGTTGTGCGCATGCTCAGTCATTCGGACTGTCGTTAACGCACCGCAGTTTGGCTCGGCAATTTGGTCAAAGTGTGGTCCAAACGTCGGCAAATTTGGAGGTCGAAAAATGTTCCGACGAACTTCAAATTTTGCATGCCCTAAACTCTCTATATTGCGCACTTGTCATAAAAAATTGACAGACTTTCGCCGGGAAATGGCAGAGAAATTTCAAAGTTTAGAAAAAACTGGGTTGAGGCTTCCTGACTGCTCTCACGCAAACCGTGGCTGTCTGTACACACCTCTTTGGGGTACTCCTGAGTTGTGCGCATGCTCAGTCATTCGGACTGTCGTTAACGCACCGCAGTTTGGCTCGGCAATTTGGTCAAAGTGTGGTCCAAACGTCGGCAAATTTGGAGGTCGAAAAATGTTCCGACGAACTTCAAATTTTGCATGCCCTAAACTCTTTATATTGCGCACTTGTCATAAAAAATTGACAGACTTTCGCCGGGAAATGGCAGAGAAATTTCAAAGTTTAGAAAAAACTGGGTTGAGGCTTCCTGACTGCTCTCACGCAAACCGTGGCTGTCTGTACACACCTCTTTGGGGTACTCCTGAGTTGTGCGCATGCTCAGTCAATCGGACTGTCGTTAACGCACCGCAGTTTGGCTCGGCAATTTGGTCAAAGTGTGGTCCAAACGTCGGCAAATTTGGAGGTCGAAAAATGTTCCGACGAACTTCAAATTTTGCATGCCCTAAACTCTCTATATTGCGCACTTGTCATAAAAAATTGACAGACTTTCGCCGGGAAATGGCAGAGAAATTTCAAAGTTTAGAAAAAACTGGGTTGAGGCTTCCTGACTGCTCTCACGCAAACCGTGGCTCTCTGTACACACCTCTTTGGGGGTACTCCTGAGTTGTGCGCATGCTCAGTCATTCGGACTGTCGTTAACGCACCGCAGTTTGGCTCGGCAATTTGGTCAAAGTGTGGTCCAAACGTCGGCAAATTTGGAGGTCGAAAAATGTTCCGACGAACTTCAAATTTTGCATGCCCTAAACTCTCTATATTGCGCACTTGTCATAAAAAAATGACAGACTTTCGCCGGGAAATGGCAGAGAAATTTCAAAGTTTAGAAAAAACTGGGTTGAGGCTTCCTGACTGCTCTCACGCAAACCGTGGCTGTCTGTACACACCTCTTTGGGGTACTCCTGAGTTGTGCGCATGCTCAGTCATTCGGACTGTCGTTAACGCACCGCAGTTTGGCTCGGCAATTTGGTCAAAGTGTGGTCCAAACGGCGGCAAATTTGGAGGTCGAAAAATGTTCCGACGAACTTCAAATTTTGCATGCCCTAAACTCTCTATATTGCGCACTTGTCATAAAAAATGGACAGACTTTCGCCGGGAAATGGCAGAGAAATTTCAAAGTTTAGAAAAAACTGGGTTGAGGCTTCCTGACTGCTCTCACGCAAACCGTGGCTGTCTGTACACACCTCTTTGGGGTACTCCTGAGTTGTGCGCATGCTCAGTCATTCGGACTGTCGTTAACGCACCGCAGTTTGGCTCGGCAATTTGGTCAAAGTGTGGTCCAAACGTCGGCAAATTTGGAGGTCGAAAAATGTTCCGACGAACTTCAAATTTTGCATGCCCTAAACTCTCTATATTGCGCACTTGTCATACAAAATTGACAGACTTTCGCCGGGAAATGGCAGAGAAATTTCAAAGTTTAGAAAAAACTGGGTTAAGGCTTCCTGACTGCTCTCACGCAAACCGTGGCTGTCTGTACACACCTCTTTGGGGTACTCCTGAGTTGTGCGCATGCTCAGTCATTCGGACTGTCGTTAACGCACCGCAGTTTGGCTCGGCAATTTGGTCAAAGTGTGGTCCAAACGTCGGCAAATTTGGAGGTCGAAAAATGTTCCGACGAACTTCAAATTTTGCATGCCCTAAACTCTCTATATTGCGCACTTGTCATAAAAAATTGACAGACTTTCGCCGGGAAATGGCAGAGACATTTCAAAGTTTAGAAAAAACTGGGTTGAGGCTTCCTGACTGCTCTCACGCAAACCGTGGCTGTCTGTACACACCTCTTTGGGGTACTCCTGAGTTGTGCGCATGCTCAGTCATTCGGACTGTCGTTAACGCACCGCAGTTTGGCTCGGCAATTTGGTCAAAATGTGGTCCAAACGTCGGCAAATTTGGAGGTCGAAAAATGTTCCGACGAACTTCAAATTTTGCATGCCCTAAACTCTCTATATTGCGCACTTGTCATAAAAAAATTGACAGACTTTCGCCGGGAAATGGCAGATAAATTTCAAAGTTTAGAAAAAACTGGGTTGAGGCTTCCTGACTGCTCTCACGAAAACCGTGGCTGTCTGTACACACCTCTTTGGGGTACTCCTGAGTTGTGCGCATGCTCAGTCATTCGGACTGTCGTTAACGCACCGCAGTTTGGCTCGGCAATTTGGTCAAAGTGTGGTCCAAACGTCGGCAAATTTGGAGGTCGAAAAATGTTCCGACGAACTTCAAATTTTGCATGCCCTAAACTCTCTATATTGCGCACTTGTCATACAAAATTGACAGACTTTCGCCGGGAAATGGCAGAGAAATTTCAAAGTTTAGAAAAAACTGGGTTGAGGCTTCCTGACTGCTCTCACGCAAACCGTGGCTGTCTGTACACACCTCTTTGGGGTACTCCTGAGTTGTGCGCATGCTCAGTCATTCGGACTGTCGTTAACGCACCGCAGTTTGGCTCGGCAATTTGGTCAAAGTGTGGTCCAAACGTCGGCAAATTTGGAGGTCGAAAAATGTTCCGACGAACTTCAAATTTTGCATGCCCTAAACTCTCTATATTGCGCACTTGTCATAAAAAATGGACAGACTTTCGCCGGGAAATGGCAGAGAAATTTCAAAGTTTAGAAAAAACTGGGTTGAGGCTTCCTGACTGCTCTCACGCAAACCGTGGCTGTCTGTACACACCTCTTTGGGGTACTCCTGAGTTGTGCGCATGCTCAGTCATTCGGACTGTCGTTAACGCACCGCAGTTTGGCTCGGCAATTTGGTCAAAGTGTGGTCCAAACGTCGGCAAATTTGGAGGTCGAAAAATGTTCCGACGAACTTCAAATTTTGCATGCCCTAAACTCTCTATATTGCGCACTTGTCATAAAAAAATTGACAGACTTTCGCCGGGAAATGGCAGAGAAATTTCAAAGTTTAGAAAAAACTGGGTTGAGGCTTCCTGACTGCTCTCACGCAAACCGTGGCTGTCTGTACACACCTCTTTGGGGTACTCCTGAGTTGTGCGCATGCTCAGTCAATCGGACTGTCGTTAACGCACCGCAGTTTGGCTCGGCAATTTGGTCAAAGTGTGGTCCAAACGTCGGCAAATTTGGAGGTCGAAAAATGTTCCGACGAACTTCAAATTTTGCATGCCCTAAACTCTCTATATTGCGCACTTGTCATAAAAAATTGACAGACTTTCGCCGGGAAATGGCAGAGAAATTTCAAAGTTTAGAAAAAACTGGGTTGAGGCTTCCTGACTGCTCTCACGCAAACCGTGGCTCTCTGTACACACCTCTTTGGGGGTACTCCTGAGTTGTGCGCATGCTCAGTCATTCGGACTGTCGTTAACGCACCGCAGTTTGGCTCGGCAATTTGGTCAAAGTGTGGTCCAAACGTCGGCAAATTTGGAGGTCGAAAAATGTTCCGACGAACTTCAAATTTTGCATGCCCTAAACTCTCTATATTGCGCACTTGTCATAAAAAAATGACAGACTTTCGCCGGGAAATGGCAGAGAAATTTCAAAGTTTAGAAAAAACTGGGTTGAGGCTTCCTGACTGCTCTCACGCAAACCGTGGCTGTCTGTACACACCTCTTTGGGGTACTCCTGAGTTGTGCGCATGCTCAGTCATTCGGACTGTCGTTAACGCACCGCAGTTTGGCTCGGCAATTTGGTCAAAGTGTGGTCCAAACGGCGGCAAATTTGGAGGTCGAAAAATGTTCCGACGAACTTCAAATTTTGCATGCCCTAAACTCTCTATATTGCGCACTTGTCATAAAAAATGGACAGACTTTCGCCGGGAAATGGCAGAGAAATTTCAAAGTTTAGAAAAAACTGGGTTGAGGCTTCCTGACTGCTCTCACGCAAACCGTGGCTGTCTGTACACACCTCTTTGGGGTACTCCTGAGTTGTGCGCATGCTCAGTCATTCGGACTGTCGTTAACGCACCGCAGTTTGGCTCGGCAATTTGGTCAAAGTGTGGTCCAAACGTCGGCAAATTTGGAGGTCGAAAAATGTTCCGACGAACTTCAAATTTTGCATGCCCTAAACTCTCTATATTGCGCACTTGTCATACAAAATTGACAGACTTTCGCCGGGAAATGGCAGAGAAATTTCAAAGTTTAGAAAAAACTGGGTTAAGGCTTCCTGACTGCTCTCACGCAAACCGTGGCTGTCTGTACACACCTCTTTGGGGTACTCCTGAGTTGTGCGCATGCTCAGTCATTCGGACTGTCGTTAACGCACCGCAGTTTGGCTCGGCAATTTGGTCAAAGTGTGGTCCAAACGTCGGCAAATTTGGAGGTCGAAAAATGTTCCGACGAACTTCAAATTTTGCATGCCCTAAACTCTCTATATTGCGCACTTGTCATAAAAAATTGACAGACTTTCGCCGGGAAATGGCAGAGACATTTCAAAGTTTAGAAAAAACTGGGTTGAGGCTTCCTGACTGCTCTCACGCAAACCGTGGCTGTCTGTACACACCTCTTTGGGGTACTCCTGAGTTGTGCGCATGCTCAGTCATTCGGACTGTCGTTAACGCACCGCAGTTTGGCTCGGCAATTTGGTCAAAATGTGGTCCAAACGTCGGCAAATTTGGAGGTCGAAAAATGTTCCGACGAACTTCAAATTTTGCATGCCCTAAACTCTCTATATTGCGCACTTGTCATAAAAAAATTGACAGACTTTCGCCGGGAAATGGCAGATAAATTTCAAAGTTTAGAAAAAACTGGGTTGAGGCTTCCTGACTGCTCTCACGAAAACCGTGGCTGTCTGTACACACCTCTTTGGGGTACTCCTGAGTTGTGCGCATGCTCAGTCATTCGGACTGTCGTTAACGCACCGCAGTTTGGCTCGGCAATTTGGTCAAAGTGTGGTCCAAACGTCGGCAAATTTGGAGGTCGAAAAATGTTCCGACGAACTTCAAATTTTGCATGCCCTAAACTCTCTATATTGCGCACTTGTCATACAAAATTGACAGACTTTCGCCGGGAAATGGCAGAGAAATTTCAAAGTTTAGAAAAAACTGGGTTGAGGCTTCCTGACTGCTCTCACGCAAACCGTGGCTGTCTGTACACACCTCTTTGGGGTACTCCTGAGTTGTGCGCATGCTCAGTCATTCGGACTGTCGTTAACGCACCGCAGTTTGGCTCGGCAATTTGGTCAAAGTGTGGTCCAAACGTCGGCGCAAATTTGGAGGTCGAAAAATGTTCCGACGAACTTCAAATTTTGCATGCCCTAAACTCTCTATATTGCGCACTTGTCATAAAAAATGGACAGACTTTCGCCGTGAAATGGCAGAGAAATTTCAAAGTTTAGAAAAAACTGGGTTGAGGCTTCCTGACTGCTCTCACGCAAACCGTGGCTGTCTGTACACACCTCTTTGGGGTACTCCTGAGTTGTGCGCATGCTCAGTCATTCGGACTGTCGTTAACGCACCGCAGTTTGGCTCGGCAATTTGGTCAAAGTGTGGTCCAAACGTCGGCAAATTTGGAGGTCGAAAAATGTTCCGACGAACTTCAAATTTTGCATGCCCTAAACTCTCTATATTGCGCACTTGTCATAAAAAATTGACAGACTTTCGCCGGGAAATGGCAGAGAAATTTCAAAGTTTAGAAAAAACTGGGTTAAGGCTTCCTGACTGCTCTCACGCAAACCGTGGCTGTCTGTACACACCTCTTTGGGGTACTCCTGAGTTGTGCGCATGCTCAGTCATTCGGACTGTCGTTAACGCACCGCAGTTTGGCTCGGCAATTTGGTCAAAGTGTGGTCCAAACGTCGGCAAATTTGGAGGTCGAAAAATGTTCCGACGAACTTCAAATTTTGCATGCCCTAAACTCTCTATATTGCGCACTTGTCATAAAAAATTGACAGACTTTCGCCGGGAAATGGCAGAGACATTTCAAAGTTTAGAAAAACTGGGTTGAGGCTTCCTGACTGCTCTCACGCAAACCGTGGCTGTCTGTACACACCTCTTTGGGGTACTCCTGAGTTGTGCGCATGCTCAGTCATTCGGACTGTCGTTAACGCACCGCAGTTTGGCTCGGCAATTTGGTCAAAGTGTGGTCCAAACGTCGGCAAATTTGGAGGTCGAAAAATGTTCCGACGAACTTCAAATTTTGCATGCCCTAAACTCTCTATATTGCGCACTTGTCATAAAAAATTGACAGACTTTCGCCGGGAAATGGCAGAGAAATTTCAAAGTTTAGAAAAAACTGGGTTGAGGCTTCCTGACTGCTCTCACGCAAACCGTGGCTGTCTGTACACACCTCTTTGGGGTACTCCTGAGTTGTGCGCATGCTCAGTCATTCGGACTGTCGTTAACGCACCGCAGTTTGGCTCGGCAATTTGGTCAAAGTGTGGTCCAAACGTCGGCAAATTTGGAGGTCGAAAAATGTTCCGACGAACTTCAAATTTTGCATGCCCTAAACTCTCTATATTGCGCACTTGTCATAAAAAATTGACAGACTTTCGCCGGGAAATGGCAGAGAAATTTCAAAGTTTAGAAAAAACTGGGTTGAGGCTTCCTGACTGCTCTCACGCAAACCGTGGCTGTCTGTACACACCTCTTTGGGGTACTCCTGAGTTGTGCGCATGCTCAGTCAATCGGACTGTCGTTAACGCACCGCAGTTTGGCTCGGCAATTTGGTCAAAGTGTGGTCCAAACGTCGGCAAATTTGGAGGTCGAAAAATGTTCCGACGAACTTCAAATTTTGCATGCCCTAAACTCTCTATATTGCGCACTTGTCATAAAAAATTGACAGACTTTCGCCGGGAAATGGCAGAGAAATTTCAAAGTTTAGAAAAAACTGGGTTGAGGCTTCCTGACTGCTCTCACGCAAACCGTGGCTCTCTGTACACACCTCTTTGGGGGTACTCCTGAGTTGTGCGCATGCTCAGTCATTCGGACTGTCGTTAACGCACCGCAGTTTGGCTCGGCAATTTGGTCAAAGTGTGGTCCAAACGTCGGCAAATTTGGAGGTCGAAAAATGTTCCGACGAACTTCAAATTTTGCATGCCCTAAACTCTCTATATTGCGCACTTGTCATAAAAAATTGACAGACTTTCGCCGGGAAATGGCAGAGAAATTTCAAAGTTTAGAAAAAACTGGGTTGAGGCTTCCTGACTGCTCTCACGCAAACCGTGGCTGTCTGTACACACCTCTTTGGGGTACTCCTGAGTTGTGCGCATGCTCAGTCATTCGGACTGTCGTTAACGCACCGCAGTTTGGCTCGGCAATTTGGTCAAAGTGTGGTCCAAACGTCGGCAAATTTGGAGGTCGAAAAATGTTCCGACGAACTTCAAATTTTGCATGCCCTAAACTCTCTATATTGCGCACTTGTCATAAAAAATGGACAGACTTTCGCCGGGAAATGGCAGAGAAATTTCAAAGTTTAGAAAAAACTGGGTTGAGGCTTCCTGACTGCTCTCACGCAAACCGTGGCTGTCTGTACACACCTCTTTGGGGTACTCCTGAGTTGTGCGCATGCTCAGTCATTCGGACTGTCGTTAACGCACCGCAGTTTGGCTCGGCAATTTGGTCAAAGTGTGGTCCAAACGTCGGCAAATTTGGAGGTCGAAAAATGTTCCGACGAACTTCAAATTTTGCATGCCCTAAACTCTCTATATTGCGCACTTGTCATAAAAAATTGACAGACTTTCGCCGGGAAATGGCAGAGAAATTTCAAAGTTTAGAAAAAACTGGGTTAAGGCTTCCTGACTGCTCTCACGCAAACCGTGGCTGTCTGTACACACCTCTTTGGGGTACTCCTGAGTTGTGCGCATGCTCAGTCATTCGGACTGTCGTTAACGCACCGCAGTTTGGCTCGGCAATTTGGTCAAAGTGTGGTCCAAACGTCGGCAAATTTGGAGGTCGAAAAATGTTCCGACGAACTTCAAATTTTGCATGCCCTAAACTCTCTATATTGCGCACTTGTCATAAAAAATTGACAGACTTTCGCCGGGAAATGGCAGAGACATTTCAAAGTTTAGAAAAAACTGGGTTGAGGCTTCCTGACTGCTCTCACGCAAACCGTGGCTGTCTGTACACACCTCTTTGGGGTACTCCTGAGTTGTGCGCATGCTCAGTCATTCGGACTGTCGTTAACGCACCGCAGTTTGGCTCGGCAATTTGGTCAAAGTGTGGTCCAAACGTCGGCAAATTTGGAGGTCGAAAAATGTTCCGACGAACTTCAAATTTTGCATGCCCTAAACTCTCTATATTGCGCACTTGTCATAAAAAAATGACAGACTTTCGCCGGGAAATGGCAGAGACATTTCAAAGTTTAGAAAAAACTGGGTTGAGGCTTCCTGACTGCTCTCACGCAAACCGTGGCTGTCTGTACACACCTCTTTGGGGTACTCCTGAGTTGTGCGCATGCTCAGTCATTCGGACTGTCGTTAACGCACCGCAGTTTGGCTCGGCAATTTGGTCAAAGTGTGGTCCAAACGTCGGCAAATTTGGAGGTCGAAAAATGTTCCGACGAACTTCAAATTTTGCATGCCCTAAACTCTCTATATTGCGCACTTGTCATAAAAAATTGACAGACTTTCGCCGGGAAATGGCAGAGAAATTTCAAAGTTTAGAAAAAACTGGGTTGAGGCTTCCTGACTGCTCTCACGCAAACCGTGGCTGTTTGTACACACCTCTTTGGGGTACTCCTGAGTTGTGCGCATGCTCAGTCAATCGGACTGTCGTTAACGCACCGCAGTTTGGCTCGGCAATTTGGTCAAAGTGTGGTCCAAACGTCGGCAAATTTGGAGGTCGAAAAATGTTCCGACGAACTTCAAATTTTGCATGCCCTAAACTCTCTATATTGCGCACTTGTCATAAAAAATTGACAGACTTTCGCCAGGAAATGGCAGAGAAATTTCAAAGTTTAGAAAAAACTGGGTTGAGGCTTCCTGACTGCTCTCACGCAAACCGTGGCTGTCTGTACACACCTCTTTGGGGTACTCCTGAGTTGTGCGCATGCTCAGTCATTCGGACTGTCGTTAACGCACCGCAGTTTGGCTCGGCAATTTGGTCAAAGTGTGGTCCAAACGTCGGCAAATTTGGAGGTCGAAAAATGTTCCGACGAACTTCAAATTTTGCATGCCCTAAACTCTCTATATTGCGCACTTGTCATACAAAATTGACAGACTTTCGCCGGGAAATGGCAGAGAAATTTCAAAGTTTAGAAAAAACTGGGTTGAGGCTTCCTGACTGCTCTCACGCAAACCGTGGCTGTCTGTACACACCTCTTTGGGGGTACTCCTGAGTTGTGCGCATGCTCAGTCATTCGGACTGTCGTTAACGCACCGCAGTTTGGCTCGGCAATTTGGTCAAAGTGTGGTCCAAACGTCGGCAAATTTGGAGGTCGAAAAATGTTCCGACGAACTTCAAATTTTGCATGCCCTAAACTCTCTATATTGCGCACTTGTCATAAAAAATTGACAGACTTTCGCCAGGAAATGGCAGATAAATTTCAAAGTTTAGAAAAAACTGGGTTGAGGCTTCCTGACTGCTCTCACGCAAACCGTGGCTGTCTGTACACACCTCTTTGGGGTACTCCTGAGTTGTGCGCATGCTCAGTCATTCGGACTGTCGTTAACGCACCGCAGTTTGGCTCGGCAATTTGGTCAAAGTGTGGTCCAAACGTCGGCAAATTTGGAGGTCGAAAAATGTTCCGACGAACTTCAAATTTTGCATGCCCTAAACTCTCTATATTGCGCACTTGTCATACAAAATTGACAGACTTTCGCCGGGAAATGGCAGAGAAATTTCAAAGTTTAGAAAAAACTGGGTTGAGGCTTCCTGACTGCTCTCACGCAAACCGTGGCTGTCTGTACACACCTCTTTGGGGGTACTCCTGAGTTGTGCGCATGCTCAGTCATTCGGACTGTCGTTAACGCACCGCAGTTTGGCTCGGTCGTTAACGCACCGCAGTTTGGGGCGGTCGGGTTGGCGTACGGGTTCTTTCCTCGCTGGCCTGTAATGACCGCTTTCCAAAGGACTACCCTTGCACATAGGTAGTTTGGAGGAGTTTTTCGCGGAATCCCGTGATGTCCTGGAACGTTGCTCAATGATGGAGTGACCAGTACGTACGTCACGGGGAACGCCGATGCAATTTTGGAACACGATTGGATCCGAGTCTGCGGTCTTGATTCTTCCAGACCTGGACTGGTGACGATTGTGGTTTTATGAGGATGTACCTGTGGTGCTTCTCGAAGGATATGACCTGATACTCGGACACGATCGACCAAGATTGGTGATGATTGTGATGGAGAATACTCGCCGGATAATGACCTGGATTGGCAACGACAACGAATGAGGAAATTTGGTGGATAAATGACCTGGACTGGCAACGACAACGAATGAGGAAATTTGGCAATAACGGCGAACAATTGGTGGATAAATGAACTGGACTGGCAACGACTACGAATGAGGAAATTTGGCAATAACGGCGAACGCTTAGTGGATAAATGACCTGGACTGGCAACGACTACGAATGAGGAAATTTGGCAATAACGGCGAACGCTTAGTGGATAAATGACCTGGACTGGCAACGACAACGCCTGAAGCACTGGTTCTATCGGTAACAACGTTGGACTGGTTAGCGTGTTTTATTCGGACGAATAAAACATTTTAGAAAAAGGCAATTTGGTCAAAGTGTGGTCCAAACGTCGGCAAATTTGGAGGTCGAAAAATGTTCCGACGAACTTCAAATTTTGCATGCCCTAAACTCTCTATATTGCGCACTTGTCATAAAAAATTGACAGACTTTCGCCGGGAAATGGCAGAGAAATTTCAAAGTTTAGAAAAAACTGGGTTGAGGCTTCCTGACTGCTCTCACGCAAACCGTGGCTGTCTGTACACACCTCTTTGGGGGTACTCCTGAGTTGTGCGCATGCTCAGTCATTCGGACTGTCGTTAACGCACCGCAGTTTGGCTCGGCAATTTGGTCAAAGTGTGGTCCAAACGTCGGCAAATTTGGAGGTCGAAAAATGTTCCGACGAACTTCAAATTTTGCATGCCCTAAACTCTCTATATTGCGCACTTGTCATAAAAAAATTGACAGACTTTCGCCAGGAAATGGCAGATAAATTTCAAAGTTTAGAAAAAACTGGGTTGAGGCTTCCTGACTGCTCTCATGCAAACCGTGGCTGTCTGTACACACCTCTTTGGGGTACTCCTGAGTTGTGCGCATGCTCAGTCATTCGGACTGTCGTTAACGCACCGCAGTTTGGCTCGGTCGTTAACGCACCGCAGTTTGGGGCGGTCGGGTTGGCGTACGGGTTCTTTCCTCGCTGGCCTGTGATGACCGCTTACCAAAGGACTACCCTTGCACATAGGTAGTTTGGAGGAGTTTTTCGCTGAATCCCGTGATGTCCTGGAACGTTGCTCAATGATGGAGTGACCAGTACGTACGTCACGGGGAACGCTGATGCAATTTTGGAACACGATTGGATCCGAGTCTGCGGTCTTGATTCTTCCAGACCTGGACTGGTGACGATTGTGGTTTTATGAGGATGTACCTGTGGTGTTTCTCGAAGGATATGACCTGATACTCGGACACGATCGACCAAGATTGGTGATGATTGTGATGGAGAATACTCGCCGGATAATGACCTGGATTGGCAACGACAACGAATGAGGAAATTTGGTGGATAAATGACCTGGACTGGCAACGACAACGAATGAGGAAATTTGGCAATAACGGCGAACAATTGGTGGATAAATGACCTGGACTGGCAACGACTACGAATGAGGAAATTTGGCAATAACGGCGAACGCTTAGTGAATAAATGACCTGGACTGGCAACGACAACGGCTGAAGCACTGGTTCTATCGGTAACAACGTTGGACTGGTTAGCGTGTTTTATTCGGACGAATAAAACATTTTAGAAAAAGGCAATTTGGTCAAAGTGTGGTCCAAACGTCGGCAAATTTGGAGGTCGAAAAATGTTCCGACGAACTTCAAATTTTGCATGCCCTAAACTCTCTATATTGCGCACTTGTCATAAAAAATTGACAGACTTTCGCCGGGAAATGGCAGAGAAATTTCAAAGTTTAGAAAAAACTGGGTTGAGGCTTCCTGACTGCTCTCACGCAAACCGTGGCTGTCTGTACACACCTCTTTGGGGTACTCCTGAGTTGTGCGCATGCTCAGTCATTCGGACTGTCGTTAACGCACCGCAGTTTGGCTCGGCAATTTGGTCAAAGTGTGGTCCAAACGTCGGCAAATTTGGAGGTCGAAAAATGTTCCGACGAACTTCAAATTTTGCATGCCCTAAACTCTCTATATTGCGCACTTGTCATAAAAAATTGACAGACTTTCGCCGGGAAATGGCAGAGAAATTTCAAAGTTTAGAAAAAACTGGGTTGAGGCTTCCTGACTGCTCTCACGCAAACCGTGGCTGTCTGTACACACCTCTTTGGGGTACTCCTGAGTTGTGCGCATGCTCAGTCATTCGGACTGTCGTTAACGCACCGCAGTTTGGCTCGGCAATTTGGTCAAAGTGTGGTCCAAACGTCCGCAAATTTGGAGGTCGAAAAATGTTCCGACGAACTTCAAATTTTGCATGCCCTAAACTCTCTATATTGCGCACTTGTCATAAAAAAATTGACAGACTTTCGCCGGGAAATGGCAGATAAATTTCAAAGTTTAGAAAAAACTGGGTTGAGGCTTCCTGACTGCTCTCACGAAAACCGTGGCTGTCTGTACACACCTCTTTGGGGTACTCCTGAGTTGTGCGCATGCTCAGTCATTCGGACTGTCGTTAACGCACCGCAGTTTGGCTCGGCAATTTGGTCAAAGTGTGGTCCAAACGTCGGCAAATTTGGAGGTCGAAAAATGTTCCGACGAACTTCAAATTTTGCATGCCCTAAACTCTCTATATTGCGCACTTGTCATAAAAAATTGACAGACTTTCGCCGGGAAATGGCAGAGAAATTTCAAAGTTTAGAAAAAACTGGGTTGAGGCTTCCTGACTGCTCTCACGCAAACCGTGGCTGTCTGTACACACCTCTTTGGGGTACTCCTGAGTTGTGCGCATGCTCAGTCATTCGGACTGTCGTTAACGCACCGCAGTTTGGCTCGGCAATTTGGTCAAAGTGTGGTCCAAACGTCGGCAAATTTGGAGGTCGAAAAATGTTCCGACGAACTTCAAATTTTGCATGCCCTAAACTCTCTATATTGCGCACTTGTCATAAAAAATGGACAGACTTTCGCCGGGAAATGGCAGAGAAATTTCAAAGTTTAGAAAAAACTGGGTTGAGGCTTCCTGACTGCTCTCACGCAAACCGTGGCTGTCTGTACACACCTCTTTGGGGTACTCCTGAGTTGTGCGCATGCTCAGTCATTCGGACTGTCGTTAACGCACCGCAGTTTGGCTCGGCAATTTGGTCAAAGTGTGGTCCAAACGTCGGCAAATTTGGAGGTCGAAAAATGTTCCGACGAACTTCAAATTTTGCATGCCCTAAACTCTCTATATTGCGCACTTGTCATAAAAAATTGACAGACTTTCGCCGGGAAATGGCAGAGAAATTTCAAAGTTTAGAAAAAACTGGGTTAAGGCTTCCTGACTGCTCTCACGCAAACCGTGGCTGTCTGTACACACCTCTTTGGGGTACTCCTGAGTTGTGCGCATGCTCAGTCATTCGGACTGTCGTTAACGCACCGCAGTTTGGCTCGGCAATTTGGTCAAAGTGTGGTCCAAACGTCGGCAAATTTGGAGGTCGAAAAATGTTCCGACGAACTTCAAATTTTGCATGCCCTAAACTCTCTATATTGCGCACTTGTCATAAAAAATTGACAGACTTTCGCCGGGAAATGGCAGAGACATTTCAAAGTTTAGAAAAAACTGGGTTGAGGCTTCCTGACTGCTCTCACGCAAACCGTGGCTGTCTGTACACACCTCTTTGGGGTACTCCTGAGTTGTGCGCATGCTCAGTCATTCGGACTGTCGTTAACGCACCGCAGTTTGGCTCGGCAATTTGGTCAAAGTGTGGTCCAAACGTCGGCAAATTTGGAGGTCGAAAAATGTTCCGACGAACTTCAAATTTTGCATGCCCTAAACTCTCTATATTGCGCACTTGTCATAAAAAATTGACAGACTTTCGCCGGGAAATGGCAGAGAAATTTCAAAGTTTAGAAAAAACTGGGTTGAGGCTTCCTGACTGCTCTCACGCAAACCGTGGCTGTCTGTACACACCTCTTTGGGGTACTCCTGAGTTGTGCGCATGCTCAGTCATTCGGACTGTCGTTAACGCACCGCAGTTTGGCTCGGCAATTTGGTCAAAGTGTGGTCCAAACGTCGGCAAATTTGGAGGTCGAAAAATGTTCCGACGAACTTCAAATTTTGCATGCCCTAAACTCTCTATATTGCGCACTTGTCATAAAAAATTGACAGACTTTCGCCGGGAAATGGCAGAGAAATTTCAAAGTTTAGAAAAAACTGGGTTGAGGCTTCCTGACTGCTCTCACGCAAACCGTGGCTGTCTGTACACACCTCTTTGGGGTACTCCTGAGTTGTGCGCATGCTCAGTCAATCGGACTGTCGTTAACGCACCGCAGTTTGGCTCGGCAATTTGGTCAAAGTGTGGTCCAAACGTCGGCAAATTTGGAGGTCGAAAAATGTTCCGACGAACTTCAAATTTTGCATGCCCTAAACTCTCTATATTGCGCACTTGTCATAAAAAATTGACAGACTTTCGCCGGGAAATGGCAGAGAAATTTCAAAGTTTAGAAAAAACTGGGTTGAGGCTTCCTGACTGCTCTCACGCAAACCGTGGCTCTCTGTACACACCTCTTTGGGGGTACTCCTGAGTTGTGCGCATGCTCAGTCATTCGGACTGTCGTTAACGCACCGCAGTTTGGCTCGGCAATTTGGTCAAAGTGTGGTCCAAACGTCGGCAAATTTGGAGGTCGAAAAATGTTCCGACGAACTTCAAATTTTGCATGCCCTAAACTCTCTATATTGCGCACTTGTCATAAAAAATTGACAGACTTTCGCCGGGAAATGGCAGAGAAATTTCAAAGTTTAGAAAAAACTGGGTTGAGGCTTCCTGACTGCTCTCACGCAAACCGTGGCTGTCTGTACACACCTCTTTGGGGTACTCCTGAGTTGTGCGCATGCTCAGTCATTCGGACTGTCGTTAACGCACCGCAGTTTGGCTCGGCAATTTGGTCAAAGTGTGGTCCAAACGTCGGCAAATTTGGAGGTCGAAAAATGTTCCGACGAACTTCAAATTTTGCATGCCCTAAACTCTCTATATTGCGCACTTGTCATAAAAAATTGACAGACTTTCGCCGGGAAATGGCAGAGAAATTTCAAAGTTTAGAAAAAACTGGGTTAAGGCTTCCTGACTGCTCTCACGCAAACCGTGGCTGTCTGTACACACCTCTTTGGGGTACTCCTGAGTTGTGCGCATGCTCAGTCATTCGGACTGTCGTTAACGCACCGCAGTTTGGCTCGGCAATTTGGTCAAAGTGTGGTCCAAACGTCGGCAAATTTGGAGGTCGAAAAATGTTCCGACGAACTTCAAATTTTGCATGCCCTAAACTCTCTATATTGCGCACTTGTCATAAAAAATTGACAGACTTTCGCCGGGAAATGGCAGAGACATTTCAAAGTTTAGAAAAAACTGGGTTGAGGCTTCCTGACTGCTCTCACGCAAACCGTGGCTGTCTGTACACACCTCTTTGGGGTACTCCTGAGTTGTGCGCATGCTCAGTCATTCGGACTGTCGTTAACG
Source organism: Henricia sp. BOLD:AAB3569 (assembly GCA_037783545.1). Classification (NCBI taxonomy): domain Eukaryota; kingdom Metazoa; phylum Echinodermata; class Asteroidea; order Spinulosida; family Echinasteridae; genus Henricia; species Henricia sp. BOLD:AAB3569. Next base: position 79,989 of record JBBELK010001200.1, read on the forward strand.
CACCGCAGTTTGGCTCGGCAATTTGGTCAAAGTGTGGTCCAAACGTCGGCAAATTTGGAGGTCGAAAAATGTTCCGACGAACTTCAAATTTTGCATGCCCTAAACTCTCTATATTGCGCACTTGTCATAAAAAATTGACAGACTTTCGCCGGGAAATGGCAGAGAAATTTCAAAGTTTAGAAAAAACTGGGTTGAGGCTTCCTGACTGCTCTCACGCAAACCGTGGCTGTCTGTACACACCTCTTTGGGGTACTCCTGAGTTGTGCGCATGCTCAGTCATTCGGACTGTCGTTAACGCACCGCAGTTTGGCTCGGCAATTTGGTCAAAGTGTGGTCCAAACGTCGGCAAATTTGGAGGTCGAAAAATGTTCCGACGAACTTCAAATTTTGCATGCCCTAAACTCTCTATATTGCGCACTTGTCATAAAAAATTGACAGACTTTCGCCGGGAAATGGCAGAGAAATTTCAAAGTTTAGAAAAAACTGGGTTGAGGCTTCCTGACTGCTCTCACGCAAACCGTGGCTGTCTGTACACACCTCTTTGGGGTACTCCTGAGTTGTGCGCATGCTCAGTCAATCGGACTGTCGTTAACGCACCGCAGTTTGGCTCGGCAATTTGGTCAAAGTGTGGTCCAAACGTCGGCAAATTTGGAGGTCGAAAAATGTTCCGACGAACTTCAAATTTTGCATGCCCTAAACTCTCTATATTGCGCACTTGTCATAAAAAATTGACAGACTTTCGCCGGGAAATGGCAGAGAAATTTCAAAGTTTAGAAAAAACTGGGTTGAGGCTTCCTGACTGCTCTCACGCAAACCGTGGCTCTCTGTACACACCTCTTTGGGGGTACTCCTGAGTTGTGCGCATGCTCAGTCATTCGGACTGTCGTTAACGCACCGCAGTTTGGCTCGGCAATTTGGTCAAAGTGTGGTCCAAACGTCGGCAAATTTGGAGGTCGAAAAATGTTCCGACGAACTTCAAATTTTGCATGCCCTAAACTCTCTATATTGCGCACTTGTCATAAAAAATTGACAGACTTTCGCCGGGAAATGGCAGAGAAATTTCAAAGTTTAGAAAAAACTGGGTTGAGGCTTCCTGACTGCTCTCACGCAAACCGTGGCTGTCTGTACACACCTCTTTGGGGTACTCCTGAGTTGTGCGCATGCTCAGTCATTCGGACTGTCGTTAACGCACCGCAGTTTGGCTCGGCAATTTGGTCAAAGTGTGGTCCAAACGTCGGCAAATTTGGAGGTCGAAAAATGTTCCGACGAACTTCAAATTTTGCATGCCCTAAACTCTCTATATTGCGCACTTGTCATAAAAAATTGACAGACTTTCGCCGGGAAATGGCAGAGAAATTTCAAAGTTTAGAAAAAACTGGGTTGAGGCTTCCTGACTGCTCTCACGCAAACCGTGGCTGTCTGTACACACCTCTTTGGGGTACTCCTGAGTTGTGCGCATGCTCAGTCAATCGGACTGTCGTTAACGCACCGCAGTTTGGCTCGGCAATTTGGTCAAAGTGTGGTCCAAACGTCGGCAAATTTGGAGGTCGAAAAATGTTCCGACGAACTTCAAATTTTGCATGCCCTAAACTCTCTATATTGCGCACTTGTCATAAAAAATTGA